>JAGDYQ010000130.1:715031-743791 GCA_021962125.1 Bulinus truncatus | reverse complement strand
ATTGTTTACAATTTTGGGTTTATCACTTGTGAATAAGTATGTTTAAATGTTTTTCACGATTTGTACAGGTACGCTGCCTCTCACATCATTTCAAGATACGTTTTCATGAAATTATATAATTCATTACTTGCAAAAAATTGCCTTTTTTATCATCTTTTATAAAATATTATAAAAAATGAAGCCATAAAGTAGTCAATTTTAGTATATAAAAAAATGTCATTAAAATAATATAGTTTGGAAGAAAAAATCATAGTTTGCATTATATCTTGATTTTGAGGCAACTTTTCTTGCTTTGATTGAACGAACTTCTATGAGAAGTTCGGGTTAAGTTACTTTATCTGGGATAGAAAATCTTAGAATGGCGTTATATTTAATTAACTCAAAAACTCAATACTTTGTGCACACTTAACATGAATTATATGCCAAATGGCACTAGTTTTCAAAGTAGTTAAAGCGAATAAATAAATGTCATGTTTGATATTCTTATCGTTTACTCGTTTTGCCATGTATCAAGAGGAGGAAAAAATAAAGAGAATTAAAATACATATCAGTGCTCTATCTTGTACATCTGTGGTTTTATTAAAGAAAAGAGCTCATATGTCTTAATTGATGCCTAATTGGTGCTGCAACTCTACATATAGACTTTATTCACCTATTTTCTGCACTTACGAATTTTTTCTTTTTTTTTTAAAGATTTTTTGTCAATAACATGACAAATATATTTATCATACTAAATGTTCTTTATTATTTTACACTTACGATACCGACAAGGAAGGTCCGAACTACCCTGCTTCGCAATCAATAATCGGAAGACACTGGCCAGTTTTTGGGTTACACCTGCCATCCTCACAGTGACAAGTGAAGTTTTGTCCTAAAGAGTGGGCAGAATGGAATATGTATTTTTATTTATCTGACCCATTTAGGGCCTAATTTAATATCGTTCAAAGACAGAAGTGGGACTTGTGAAAATAAATCTGACTTCGCTTTTTAATAAATATCAAATCAAAATTTCTACTTGACCTACAGTGGCGTAGCGAGCCTAACTCGCGCCCAGGGCACAATACCTTTTTAGCGCCCCCCATTCAAAAACCATAAAATATTATATGTAAAATATACCATTTGGCGCCCCTTTGTGAGTAGCGCCCGGGCATGATCCCCTTGCCCCCCTCACTACGCCACTGCGTGACCATACCTAATTGTTCTGAAACATGTTTTCGGGATTTCTTGTTGTAAATGCCTATACAGGCCCTATTTTACCATATTTCTGGAGGAGAACAAGTGAAGACCGAGATGGAGCTGTATTGATCAAGTCGTGAAAGATCTAGAAGCCCTGGGAGAGAAAGAGTAAAAAAAAAAACGAACATGGATATGGAAAAATGGAAAGTAGTGATCTGACAGAGACAGAGTCCAATCTATGCTGTAGAGTCTTAAAAGAGAGAAAGAAGTAGAAGTGGCAAAATATACAAATCTCAATATTAGCTTTAAACATTTGTTTGTATACTCTCTTCAAGAAATAGGCCTAGTTAATGAAATGATCTAACCTAGATTTACACAGCGAAAAAAAAGGTTGGAGTGGGGATTGGGGGGACTGTAAGAAACGTATGTTGCTTTTTTTTTAGTTTTGATAAAAAGACTACTTTAAACTTTAGTTCCCCTTGCTGTTCTAATAAATTTTAAAAAGTGTTAACCGCTACAAAGATAAAATCAGAAGAAATGGTACAGTACAAAACATCATATTGCTGACCGTGATGACAGTAGCTTCCAATAAAACTCTTAGGACACTGGTGTGGACACGCTCCGGTATCTGCAAAACATGATGAGCCGCTTTCACAGAAACGGTTCTTAAGACAGTTGATATCATATCTACCGTGCGGACAAATTACATCTGTAGATGTTTGAATGTATTTTTCGACAATATGTGTGTTCATATGTTCAGTAGTAATCACATATCGATGTGCATCTCTCACATTCATCAAAACTCTGATATTTGTTATTTATGTTGTTCATATTAAGTGATACCTAATTACGAACGTACCACCATAAACCTCCACTTCACAAATTGTGAAGTATCCCGATGGGTGAGTTATGTTAACCTCATCTACAACATGTCCATGGGATGTTATAATATATTCGGATGATGCGTTGCTGTTTACGTCAACATAAGAAAACTAGTTTTCCGCCTCGGTAGTAGCTGGTTAACGTGAAACCTTGTGGCCGTTCTGCAATATTGAGACAAGCAAAAAATGTACTTACACCTGTCAAATATTTTGTTTATGGGGCCACCCAGGTCTCTGTAGTATCCGCCGTAAATCTGAGGAAAGGTTTGCTGGATGTCAGGATCTGTCTTAGGCCGATTTGACCGATTGCTCCAAATTAGGGCCAAGAAATTTACATTTATATTAATAGTGTTACGACTTTCAAAGGCATTAAATGACACATGGGTTCGTTAGTTGAATAATAAGATTTATTCACGGTCCAGGTTATAATAAGTCAGGCGAAAATAAAGTCTACTAATCCACTTGAACGAGTCTACGTGCTATCGCTGGCGACGTGCCAATAGAACTAGCTGCATCAACATACCTGGGGGGGGGGTCTCCAGCAATTAGTGTTGTTTTCGTTGACGAAAACTAAAACTAAAACCTTCGTTGACGAAAATGTTGACTTTTCGTCAACGAGAACTAAAACTAAAACTAAAATTAGAAGCAAGACTAAAACTAGACGAAAACTGAAATTATTACGGAAAAAACGAAATAAAAACTGAAACTAAAATATAGTGTAGCTTTCGTTCACGAAAACTAAAACTAAAACCTTCGTTAACGAAAATGTTGACTTTTCGTCAACGAGAACTAAAACTAAAACTAAAATTACAAGCAAGACTAAAACTAGACGAAAACTAAAATTATTGCAGAAAAAACGAAATAAAAACTGAAACTAAAATATGACCTGGGACTAAAACAACACTACCAGCAACCAACTCTAAACTGTCCGGGAACTCATCTGCACTCTTATATCCTCTCTGGTACTCGTCTCAATGCGTGTCACCACCGGACTGTTATACAGTTACTATTCACTTTTCCGTCCGTCTGTCCATGAATCGCAGCACAGTTCCTTTTATAGGTAGTCCCACCCACGCTTGCATCGATTTCCTACCAAAACTGACGGTGAAGGTCATTGAGTGGGTGTGCAAGTGCAGGTGGCGAATAACATTATTTAAACACTCTTACTAAGGCGGGGGTGAACGACCGAATTAACAATGTGTAGGCGTACATAAGTCGTGAACGCATTATTCATCTCGGGGCAGGGGTGCGACCCTGGGGATGGGCGGGGGGGGGTGAAGCAGAATCACTAACAATAGCAGGGCCGTTTTAAGGTCATCGTAGGCCCTAAGCACTTCATTTTTAATATTTTTTCAAGAATGCACCCGCACTTCTTTGGGGTTTGAAATTTAAATAAAATTTCCACATTTTAAATTATGCTATGCAGATTCTATTCAGTGGTGACGTAGTAATTCCGTTGTTACATCATACGCTTTGCATTCTATGTCTGATGGATATAAGAGGAAACACGAAAGTGGATTTGAGAAGCGGAAGAAAAAGGAGGAGAAAGAAAAAGCTTTGAAAAAAAATGGGGTTCGTTGCTGCAATTTATGAACAGAGACACTGATTGCATTACTGGTAAAACTAGAAATACTAGTGATAATGACATTTCATTTACTTCTTCGGCCACAATGTACACCAGCAATACCACAATACCAGACATAATTTTGCCCAACTGTGAAAAAAAAATGAAACAACCGAAACAAGTGTTACAAAGGAAGAGGTATATGCAAATTTTGTTATGGGTCATGTTGAAGCTATTGTGTTTGATAAGCCTACAGACTCAGACTGTTATATTAGGGTTAGTAGATTTCGGTTTGAGCTACAGGACAAAAAAAAAAACAGTTATTCAAGTGATCCAGCTGATTGGGAGATTACTGCACATCTAAGAAGTTATTATGCTGAACATCTTCCTTAGCAAAATTTGGAGTCAGATTTTACATTATAGGGTAGACAATTTGGTGACAAGATCAGATATTCAGGCAAAAAATATTTTTCTAGAACGTTAACAAATGGTGAAATTGTCACGCGAGACTGGCTTTTCTATTCTACTTCAACGAGTAAAGTGTTTTGTTATGTGTGCAAGCTGTTTGACTACTAAACCGGTTTCGTAAATCAGTTTATTGATGGTTTTAATGACTGGAAAAATGCTATCGCAAGGATTACGTCACATAAGAAGTCGAAGGATGCATTGCTGCTCTGTCAATGATGTTAGAATGTCAACAGACATTGGAGACTTGACGAAAGACTGCAAAAGGAGAAGCAAAAATGTGCAAATACTGGTCTGATGTTCTCAAGAGAATATTGATGTGATAGGATATCTTTGAAAGAAGGGTTCTTTTGTGGTGGGGGCAATTTACATAACTGTGAGTATCAATGGAAACACCAGACACGGACCCTGAATCATCTGGAGCCTATCGTATCTTCTGCCAGTATCAGTGATGAATTTATTGAGTTAATAGGATCCAAAGTATTGACTCAGATACTGTTTGAAATTAAGAAAGCTAGATGTTATGGAATCAGTATCTATTCCACGCTGACATCATTATGTGGATCAGCTGACAGTTGTTGTTCGCTATGTTCTCAGTGGAACTGTTGTAGAGCGTTTTCTTCAGTTCATTTTCAATTGAAGAACACTATGGTAAATACCTTTTTCGATCTTTGGTGAGTACTCTCAGACTTCATGGTATAGATATCGGCATTTGCAGCTCGCAATCCTATAGCAATGCTACTAATATGAGTGGGATTTATTCAGGAGTACAAACTAGATTTATAGAGATTAAAAATTAGCGGAGTTGATGCCATGCGCTGCCCACAGCTTAAATTTGGAAAGCTGTTCAGTTGCAGTAAACTATTTTGCTATTGTTCAGTCATGGTTCCCCCCCTCTTTTTTTTTGCTTTCACCGCAGCGAGGGTTAAAATTGACAGAGTGCCTAAAAGAAACCCTTTATGTTGCTAGGGCTATCAACAACAAGGTGGTCAGCATGAAGTGACGCTACTAGAGCTTTTTAAGCCAATTATAAGGACATTCGGCAAGCATTGTCTGATGTTGCTACAAGCTATCGTCAACCACCAGCATCTGTGCATGAAGCCAAATAACTCATTAAGAAGTTTGGACCATTTCGAGACAGCGTTAATGCCTGGGATCAAACAGTCTCGAGGGGGTGGGGGGGGGTTGGGGGGGAGGAGGGGGGGGGAAGGCTGGCCCTGCTCAATGTTACCACAGCCAAGTACTGGGTGCGATGGTTTATGGAGGCACAACAGAGAAACCATACGCTGATAGGACTCTAGCCCGTAACCAATAACCCGAACTGAGTTACGTCCCATTTTGTGTCAAAGATTAAATATGCTCAATTTCCTTTTTAGTTCTGACCAGTTGTATAAGTATAATAATAACATAATTGACACCATACCTGTGAGAATATCCCTGTTACGAATAACATATCTGTATACAAGATGTGGTCGATCGAATTTCACACTCCAGTACGAAGGTGTGTTTTTATCTGTATGTGCACAAGTACCTATATTTGCATTACCACTAATTGAACCATCAACAGCGTTTTTAGATTGATACATTTCATATGTCGGGTACGTAGAGGATTGATTGGTCGCCTGTTTGAATGCAATGTTTCGACCTGTGAAATGCAAAGGATGCCCTCTATAGTTTATAGGTGCTTGCGTTTATTACAAAAGTATATTATACAATTGCATGTTTATGTGATGTGTTGTCAATAAATCAATAAATACAGACAATAAGATAGTGTGACAGACAGACAGACACATATATATATATATATATATATATATAAATGGATAAATAGATAGATAGATTGATAGATAAATAGATAGATAGATAGATAGATAGATAGATAGATAGATAGAGATAGATAGATAGTAAATGATAGATAGATAGATAGATAGATAGTAGATAGATAGATAGATAAATAGATAGACAGATAGATAGATAAATAGATAGATAGATAGATTGACAGATAGATAGATAGATAGATAGATGGATAGATAGATAGATAGATGGATGTGTAGATAGATGTATGTGAAGTCCCTGTAAAGATTAAATGATATCTCTTAAATCCTGTAAACCACTAGTGGGACGGTTTTTGCAATGCCTTTCTTTCATCCCCACCATAGCCGATAGTGCACTGACCATAGAGGCACCACGGGAGACATAGCGGGGACTTAGCCATGACCTGAAATATCCATTGGTCCTCACCGAAGATCGAACCAGGTTCCTTCAGGATGACAGTCGAGCGCTTTACTACACGACCATATCGATATAGGCCTATAGTTATATAGATATTAGTTTATTCTTAAGTCTTTGACAGATATATTTATATACTGTTAATTAAAACCCTGATATGCGCGAGAAGATATATTAATGTCTGGTTTGTTTTTTTTAGTATTGTGTGTTTTATTGTAAATATTCAATATGCTCAATGTATAACTTTAACCATGCGGTGCACATAGGTTTGTGTGTAATATTTTCTGAGTTCATTTTTTTAATGTCTAATGCGGGCCCTGAAACAAAGTTTAGGTTTTGTTACTGATAAGTTACAATTAAAAAATTCCCACGCTGGACCCTCAGACGAGGGCGTTCTATGGAAAAAGACCTGGCTGGGCGCCCTGTGGATATGCATTTGAATGGTAAATATATATATATATATAATAGAAAGAATATAAAAAAAGGGGGGGGGGTAAATGCTAAAAATTTGCGTCGAAAAGAAATTGCAAAAAAAATAATAACGGAAACTTTCACTAAATAATAGCAATGTTCTAAAAACGTTGTATAGATAGTATCAGTCTTTGTAAAAGGCTTACAAATGTTCAAAAAAACTCAGAAATAACACGCCAGACGTTCAAATTCAAACCATGTTTGTAAACCTATTCGCGGCACTGCTGTATTGTGCGACTGTCTTAGGCATACTCTCTTGTGGTGTATTAGGAACTGTATTACACACAGTTAGGTACCTCAGCATATTTTTAAATACCTCTTTCAGAAATGAAATGTAATCTTATTCCCGAAAGAAGCGTGTTTGAAAATTTTATTAGGAACTAGATCAAAGGCCCGGTACCCGGACCGGCGAGTGACTCCTTATAATTGAGTTGAATCCCTTTGACCATCTTTACAAATTATACACACGTACGCACGCGAACGTACTTATGGCAGGCTAGCCGATTATGTATTAGACTAGATCAAAGGCTGGTACTCGGACCGGCGAGTGACTGCTTATAATTGAGTTGTATCCCTTAGACCATCTTTATAAATTCCTTAGTGTATTTTTAGCCGCGGAAGTTATACACACGTACGTACTCCATGCTAGCCGATTATGTATTAGATAAGGCTGTGTGTGTTGTCTTGCCTGAGTGTGATGTTTCGTACTACCACCTGACTAATAGCAAGCATTCTTATTCACTTGTATACAGTGACGGCAATATTGTGTTAAGAGAAAGTTCTATAGTTTTGTCGTTATCATGACACATTACTTGAGTTTAATCTGGAACTATTTAAATTATTTTTTTCTTCAATTCTATAAGTAACATTTTTTTTTTAAATTTCGGCCAACATTTCTTTTAACCGTTTACTGCACTCGAAAATTCTGTGATTTTCATTTAGTTATTTCTATGGGGATATTTTTGTATCGATTTTGAGGCAAATTTTAGTGATAGGTTTTCTTGAAATTGTAATTTCATGAAAATGAATGATTTAATAATAAAGTGTACGATTAGTTAATTACTTTCATTAATTTCAATTAATTTAAATGTGTATATGGGAAGAATATTCATACTAAATAGGTAAATGTAAAGTGCATATATATGTATATATAGGCTATATATGGAACGGATGGCGAGTAGTGTAGATACTCGACTGTCGACCTGAGAGTCCTAGGTTCGATCCTCGGTGAGGCCCGTGGAATTTTTCCGGGTGAAATTTGGTGCAAAGTCGTCCCACAAGTCCACCCAGCTTTAAATGGGTAACTGTCTTTAAGTTGGGGATGTAATGGCGACTGGACGTTGTGCTAACCACTCAATCCCTTCATATGCCCAGGTTATAGAAACAAATGAATTCTACACTTCATCTGCCCCGAAGGTCCGTTAGGGCTAAGAAGGGAACTATATATATATATATATATATATATATATATTGGAAAACAGTTTTAAATACTCTGTTATTATCGTGAGATGTTTATTATATTTTTGTATGGATATGCAACGGAAATAGCAGCGAAGTCCCTTGAAAAATGTATCTTTAGGTGAAGCATGTTAACAGCTTATTTTAACATAATTTTGTGGATTTGACTTTGAAATTCTCCACGACTAGACAAGGAATTTTTCAAATTTTGAGACTTTCTATATTTTACGTCCAATTCAGCATGTGTCATATTGACAATATTTATATCGTTAAAGTTGAAAATGTCGTTGAAAATGGTGGTGATTTTCTAAAAGTGTTATTGTGAAAATGTGTAGCAGGAAAACTGTGTCGAAGGAGAGATATATTCATTTGTAGAAATTGGTCCATTACATAAGTAAATGATCATATTTATAAAAAAGACAAAAACAATTACCTCCACTAATGTAGATCTCACATATAGAGACAGGTGTATTCCATTCAACAAACATAATTTTAGCTGTTTCTTTCATTGCACAAGTGATATCGATGAACATTCTATCCCTTTGACTACGATCATAAATCTTCACAAAGTCACATCTTACCTCTTTATCACCGGTTTTGTTTTGAAAGTTGATGTCATTTAAAGCGTTGATGAAATCTGAAACACATAAATCAATATTATATTATATTCAGTGGTGTAGGAAGGGCATTCCTATACCGGGTTGTGAGACCGCATATGGCGCCGAACTTGGAAGGGGCGCCTAAAGAGCGCTTCTGAGTGTTTTGCACTTTTCAGATTTGGAGGATAACTTACACTGATACATAGCAAATGTTTAAGTAGGCCTAATAGGTTTATTTATAGATTGCCTGTCGAATTATGTAGTTTTATAGACTATGACAAACCTTGTTTTTGATTTGTTGGTAATTGTATCCTAATCCAAGTAAAACTGTGAAGCTCTTTAAAAGTATATTTGTAAACATTTCTTGATGCACTACATCCCACATCTAACGGTTGTTCTAAGTGTGCAGTCGTAGCCAGGTTTTCTAAGTAAACAAGGGAATAATTATTGATTGATAAATTCAATACAAACTATTCATTAAAACAAAAATGAATGCCTTACAATAAAATATATAGAGAAAAAAAAGAAAAAATTAAGCTTTAGCCTGAAATGCATTGAAGTTTATTTGTGTATATCACAAGGTAGTCACACATAAGGTTTATGTAGCCTCATTTTACTTTTCAGGTAATGTTAGTTAATGTAAATAGCCACAACTTACTCGGTTAATCACAGGCTTGTCCATGGGAATGGGATTCCCGCTGGAACCCCATGTGACGTTTCCCATGGGATGGGACGGGATGATACAGCACACATTTGTATTTTCCATGTTCCATGGGACACGGCATGGGGCAGAGTAGCCCCGTCATAGCGACTTGATATGCACCCCAAATTTGTTAATTTTTTAAAGCTTTTAATCCTTCTTTTTCATTTAAATATGTATTGTAAAATTTGTTCTTTATCTTGTGGTGAGACACCGGATATCAGACAATAAATAAATAAATACACATAACCTTTTATCATACAGCCAGCCGTACTCCGTATTTTTTTTTTCGGGATACAGCAAAGGTACTCCGTATTTTTTTTTTAATTTTTGTTTTCGGGGCTAGGGTTAGGGTTAGGGTTAGGGGTTAGGGATAGGGTTAGGAATAGGGGCAATATCTATAGCTGGACCCCGAAAAAATAATTCAGAATCCAGCAATCGCGTCTAGAGCGCTAGAGCGCATGCGCGTTGGCTGTATTCGTAGACACTGTACTGCGTGTATCATATAAGATGGTTTGTTTGCATTTTGGTGCGTCACGCCCAAAGATATGGTTTAATGCAGTACGATTGCTGTTGAGTAAGTAATGAAAACGGATGTTACCAGCTCTCGTTATAAACTCTGTGTATATCAGATTTGCACGTAACATGAAAATTGTGGAAAAGCTTCAGGGATTACATGAATTAACTGAATAGGTAGAGACAGTCGATCAGCAGGAAATCGATTATATGCCGAATGACCAGAGTGACTCAGAAACAGAAAAACAGTGTCAGAAAGACACTAAATTGTCGTATTACGGTATTTCGTATTCAGATTAAACTTTTTTTATAAAATAGTATTGAATATTTACTAAATCAAATGTATTAAATTCTGTCGTTTTACATGTTTGTGTATGTAGTATAATCCAGTAGATACTAAACTTAAATATTCAGAATTTCTTATTTTTATTTCAACGGCATTCCGTAACGTTAATATTATCATGGGAATCCCATGGGACGGGACAGACATAAATTACCACGGGATGGGATAGGATGGGACAGAAAAATCTGTCCCATGGGCAAGCCAGGTTAATCAAGATTAAGTGAAACAAAAAAAAATTACATTTTTTTTTTAAAAATAGAAGCAGCATCAAACTCAGCAAATTGTCTTTGGTGGGTGTGACTATGGCGACGGTTCCAGGCACCGCGCCATTATGGGAGGGGGGCACATGCTTTGAGCATTTTGGCACGATAAATAATATAGCCTACAATTACGGATCTCGGACCAGCGTACTGTCATGTACCGCTGGGGTGTCTCCGCGAATTCAGCTGAATTGGGCCATCAAAGGCGTCTGGGAAACGGATAGAGATAACTAAATCACAATGATACATCGTCCTCATTCGAACAACTAAAATATTTCATGTTAATAAATTTTAAAAAATATAGGCGTATACTAAACATACTTAATTAATGAAAATGCAGAAAAACATATAACAACTAAATTTAAGGAGGGGGTGTAGAAAGAATCATAATAAAATGTTCATCTAATTAGAATTACCAATAAAAATAGAATTGAATAGAAATAAAGTTTACAATGATTTTATTTACCATTTTAAGTCTGTCTTGGCATATTAAACAAAATGAATATTTTAAAACAATGATTTTACCATAGTCACATAGTGATCCGAACCAACCTTCCTCACAAAAAACACACTGAATATTATCGTTGTAAAATGTATTTTCACATTTCCAATGAGAATGGTACCTTGTATTTGATCTTCTTGCGACTTCTGAAATGAAAAAGAAATACAAATGTTTATTTTTATGCTTTTTATTAGTTTCTAGTTTCTGTGTGTGGCTGGCAGGACTGGTCCTCAAATCTCGTAAATGATTCAAAGCGTCGATGCATAAGTGCATTAAATAGTGAAGCATTTTTTTTATTCTTATATAGACTTGCTAGATTATTACAATTATATTAAAGTGTGCACAAATAAAATGAAGTTTATTTCTTAGAAAACTAAATAGTATTGAATAAATTATATAAGGCTTTTATTAAAATGTACTAAAAAAGTAAAGAGAAAAAAAATCCTTCGATCATACAAATATTTATATCAATTATCATTACAAGAATTAAAAGCTTGGGTGGAAACAATATACTGAACTATATTTTTACATTAGTTCAGAAATAGGAATAAATAAATATACTTTTATTAAATATATTTAGATTTGCACTTATGCTTGTTGGGATCTGGGGTAGGCTCTGTTTTTGCATTAAAGATTCATCACAGCGATAGATTTAATCTTAATTTATAAGAGACATTGTAACCTTTACCCTCAAACCATGTCGATGAAATATCCTGCGAATCCTGCAATTTATCAGTACATCGATTAAAAAAAAAATTGTAGTAATTTTTCGATGTTGATACTTTTATGTTCTTCAGCTTATGTCAGACCATAAGAAGTTGGAGCTCATTAGATAAGAAGTTGGAGTTCATTAGATAAGAAGTTGGAGCTCATTAGATAATAAGCTGCTAATTAGTCTAAAGCAACAACTTTATAATATAGTGAATCTCTTCTCAATGCAAACATGTTCCATTTTTGGATTTGGTCAGCCACTTTGACTTTGCCCCCCTCCCCCATCTTTCCTTCCCCATGCCTTCATCTTTCAATATTGATAAAAGCTGGCAAATAAAGCCCCACCGTCTGCCTCCACATTAACATCACCACCACCACTTTCTAAATGGCCCCAAATTTAAAGCATTTTACTTTACCGCAAAAAAAAAAAAAAAAAAACCAACACACAATAAAAACATTAAAAAAAAACCTAGATAGGTGAAATAGCAATCGGTTTAAGGAAGGGACCATTAATGTACAATAGTTCACATATACAAGTTTTGTTGTTTGCTTTCTATTTTTTTTTTTTGTTTGTCCATGAATTTGTCAAACTTCTGGTAAACCAGAAATCTTACCATTTTCAAAATAATTGTTGTTATAATTGCCTTGCCGATTTCTATTATTTTGCTTTACTTGAGCACACACTGTAGCCAGGATGAAAGTCAGTCGCCAGATCATCTTGAGTCCTGGTCCCTTGCAAGTAAATACACATTTTTACTACATATTTTATGTTTTTTAGGTTATTTATTACACTTAACATATAGAACTAAAATATTAGATTATTGATCTCTTGATAACGAAAATAAAAAGAACGATTTCAACCGATCACTTAAATAACAAATAGATAGTCTGTTAACACGTAATAAAATGATATAGAATATGGGTAGTGGCGTAAATAATACGGGCATAAGTGTAGTCCGACCCAGGCTAGATTTACTTCTGCCTATCTTACGTAGTGATACCTAGCTGGATATGAGGATTTCAGCCTTTTCTGAAAATTGTTCCAACTCCAAAGCCTCCAAGTTCCGAATAATGTTTTGTTTTAATATAGGTGGTTTCACATCTGAATCTCCACCAACTCAATTTTCCACATTTTTATTTTGCCGCCTGCCAGGGACAGTAGCTGCCTTACGCTGGCATCCCACATTTTAAGTTCCGAATCAACTTTACTGAAGGTCTTCAAGTATTTTTTTGTTTTGTTTCTTTCATTTTTCCCCAACATTTAAAAAGATAAAAAAAAATAATATTAAAGATGTTTACTGCAACTCATAATATTTTGCTTACATTCTACAGTTCTAAAAGTGCCATAATAGGCCTACTACTTACTACTATTTAGCGATATTAGTATTAACTGCATACTTTTTCAAGGAAAGCCTATGATTGAGTGGCGGTCCCAAGAAGAACTCAGTTGTCAACAATTAGAAATGTTCCTGCCTAGATAATCACGTTCAAACTCCAAAATATGTTTGGACTGTTAGAGTTAGATGGTGTTTGGATTTTATGTGACGGGGCGGCATTCTAGAGCCCTCTTTTGGTGGTACTCACGGTTGCGACACTCAATTAACGGTTATTGACTTAAAATTGAAATTAATACTAAATTTCATAATTCGTTGTATTAATTAATTATGTGTACATTTGATTAAGTAGAAATAAGGAATAAAAAACAATAGCTACCCAAATGTGTAATAGAATTCAACTGCATTAAGTCATCATCTTTAATAAGTTATTCATTCAACACTGTTACACAATTTTTTTTTTGTGATTGAAATGTTTCGAGCAAAATTAATTTTTTTAGCTTTTTTTTTTAAGCAAAATAAAAATAGCACGATGAAATAACGTTTACATTTCCTGGTAGAAAGATGTATTCCCTTTGGCTGCTGTTAATTTATCATTTAAGTTGATCTTTCAGTTGACCATGTTCAAGTGTTAGTATTATCACATTCTTGCATCTGTTTCTCAAAAGGAAGTTTATACACTTTTATTTAAAATACACACAAAAAAAACCCAACAACATAAGCATCACTTCTCATCTACAAAATCTCATGCACAGTGGTTAAACTACAAATAAACGGAAAAAGTTAAAAAAAACTAACGTAGTCAACCAGCGAGTACCATTTCCCTGCATTATCCGGACTGAATAAAAATACTTTTTTTTATGTATAAAAATGAGGCCTTACCATTAAAAAAAAATAATATATGTGGACCAGAAGTATTTATATAATAATAATAATAATAATAGCCCTGCATTATCCGGGATTTCTATTATCCTGCACGATTTTCCTCATTGTAAGGCCGGATAATTCTGGTTCTACTATAAGTGTATCGGCATCATATGTATTGCACTTTACTGCAGTTTAACCCGATGCACCTAATTAACTGGTTAAAAAAAATTGATGAAGTTTAGAAATGTAGCTCTATTCACATCTTTTTTTTTAAAGTTAGATCCACATACTTAAAGTGCATCGCTATTTAAAAAAAAAATTCCTCTAATAATGGCTAAAATTATGCCGCCATTTGTGTTATTATCTTTTTTTAATATTGATACACAAATATGGCGGCTTTAGGAAAAAGCAATTGAAATAGACTATGCGCATTCTGTATAATATATATATTGTGTGGTCAGATCTGTCTGCAGATAGATCCAGATAAATGTTATTGTAATCACCCAGGCCTATAACATGTTCTTTTCAAAAATTGTATTACAATTTGAGCTACGGATGGCTATGTTCAAAATGTGTTTACATATGATTATATTTATATATATATTAGACTCAAATAATCTTCCCTGCTCAGTCAACTGATCATATCTTTGTCAAGTGATCCCATTCTCTCTGTACACAAAGCAAATAGGAGAGAGAGAGAGAGAGAGAGGAAGGGGGGAGGTTTGGAGGGGGGAAGGGGAGGCTAAAATCGCCTCTCCGCTAAATCAGCCGTCACCAAAACAAAAAAAAGTATCTTTTTGTTTAGAAGAGCTCGTTGTGTGGTCAAAAAGAGAGACACATAGACAAGTCAGTTGACAGTCTGGTTTGACTCTCACCACAAAAGCAAAAAATAAACCTTTAGCAAGATGAATGCAGGGAGATGATTAGTTTAAATCCAATGCTATGTGTAAATCTGATAAAGTATGGATTTTGATTCCTGTTGGCTTGAACCATAGGGACAAATCTTTTCTGTTCATCCTCTCCGCATTCCATGGTAATTGAAAATGTATTCCCGTCCCATGGGGATTCCTGCCGATATTAGTTGACGTTTTGGAATGCCGTTGAAATAAAAATAAGAAATTTCTGAAAGTTTAAGTTTAGTGTCTACTGGATCGGACTACATACACAAACATGTAAAACGACAGAATTTAATAAATTTTGATTTTGTGAATATTCAATACTATTTTATAAAAAAGTTTAATCACAATACGAAATACCGTCAATACGACAATTTAGTGTCTTTCTGACACTCTTATTCTGTTTCTGAGTCACCCTGGTCATTCAGCACATAATCGATTTCCTGCTGATCGACTATCTCTACCAATTCAGTTAATCCAGGTAATCCCTGAAGCTTTCCACAATACTCATCTTACGTGCAAATCTCATATACACAGAGTTTATAACGAGATCTGGTAACATCCGTTTTCGTAACTTACTCAACAGCAATCCTGCTGCACTAAACAAGCGCTCTACTGCTACTGATTTATTTATTATCTGCTATCCAAAGTGTCTCACCACAAGATAAAGAACAGATTACTCAATACATATTTAAATGAAAAAGAAGGATTAAAAGCTTTAAAAATTAACCAATTTGTGGTAGCTCAGGTGCACATCAAGCCTGGGTTTTGCGTTAAATCGAAAGTAAAGAATCAATACAACAGTATTCCAGTTTAAAATACAATCATGAAAAATCGGATCAGCCTGAAACCAAAAAATAACCAAGCCGAAGGTAATATAACTATATGCAAAGGTTTTGCACGGTACAGCTAATTAATTCAATAAATGACGCCATTGTATCTATACCTAAGGAGAGCATACGTTCTGAATTGGGAGGGGGGTCGGACGAGAGAGGGGGAGGGGTTCTTATATTCGATAGGAAGGCCGAACCAAGAGCAGGTAAACAGAGTAACTATATGAAGAAATATAATTGTAAACAATTTTTTAACCGCGGGCCGGATACCACAGCCAAACGGGTCAAATTTTGCCCGCGGGCTATAGTCTCTCCACCTCTGATCAAATGTCATATCATCAAATAAATAATGTCGTAGCTAGTCCACGGTATGTAGCATTTTTTGTTTATCAAAACTATAACAAATATACTGGTCGGTATTATAATGCTAGTAGTATTTTTGCATATCAAAACTACATCAAATCTTCTGGTCGGTATTATAAATGCTTGAAAATTTAACTTAACATTATTTTTTATATCGAGAGGCTGTTAGCCACTTGAATCTCTAAAACGCTACATCTACATATTTTTTTTTTCATTGTCCATTTTGAAATTTTTCCGTAGCGATGTGGAGATAGGCAAGAGGGAAACCTGAACTCTTGTTAGGGGCATTTGAGCACCTGGGATCCCGTTGCTTTTAACAATATTCTTTGTCAGTTGTGGTTGGGGGAGCTTCAGTTTTCAGAGAATTTCAGATCCCACAAGTGTTTTGAAGATTTTTCTGGAGGCGACCGTTACCCTTACAGCAGCGTGTGTGTTTTGTTTCTTTACGTATATTGCAGCAAAATAGTTCAATGATTGGATCACAACCAGTGATTGTAAATAGTTCAATGAATGGATCACAAAGAGAGCTTGTAAATAGTTCAATGATTGGATCACAACGTACGCTTGTCGATATTCCAATGATTGGATCAAAAGCAGTGCTTGTGAATAGTTCAATGATTGGAACACAAACAGTGCTTCCTAAATAGTCCAATGATTGGATCACAAACAGTGCTTCCTAAATAGTCCAATGATTGGATCACAAACAGTGCTTGCTAAATAGTCCAATGATTGGATAAAAAAACAGTGCTTGCAAATCAATCTGATCCATAAGATGATTATTATTATTATTATCATTTTTTTTTCCATTTTTTTTTAAACCAGCTAAAATAAATAAATCAGTATATTTCACATCGGACTGGTGACGATGTGATATATAGACTTTTTTTTGTTCAGACAAACTGGGGTTGTGAAATATTCGAGTAATACTCTGTGCTGTCTTTTGTTGGTTGTCATATTGCAAGGGAGATTTTTAGAGCATTTTCGAAAAAAAATGCTCTATTGTCCCCGTTTTGTCTGTCTGTCTGTCTGTCTGTCATCACCCTAGATCTCAACAACCATAAGTCCTAGACCCATGATGCATATATCATTTTGTAGGTCTTGACCTGGCGAGAAAAGACTTTTTTCCATTTCGCGATCTGACCTCTCAGGGCCGTAAAAGGGGGCTTGTAAAGTACCGTTTTTTACTATATAAGCTATATTAACATAGGAGCGCCCTATATCTCAGCAACCATAAGTCCTAGACCCATGATGTATATATAATTTTGTAGGTCTTGGCTTGCCATGTGTACATCAAAAGTTCATTTCGCGATAGGACCTCTGAGGGCTGGGCTTCAGGGCTCCTAAGGGGCTTATATATTATATATATATACACCTTGTACGTTCAATAACCCATTCATTTGGTGCGAAATACTGCAGCACGTAGTTTCACCAAGATATATTAAGAAACTCATCAAATGAAATAGTAAGCTTGTGTTCTGAGTTTAATTGAAAGTATCAGAGCTATGCAACAATTGACGGAGTTTTCGGACAATTAAATGACTTCAATTTCGAATGTTTTCAATTATGAGTCCTTTTTCAGTAACCACAAACCACTTGTAGTTAGATTTAAGAGAAAATAATTTTTTTTTCAAATATAAAGAAACGTCTTTATAATATTTTTTTACAGATATATGCATTACACAATTGAATTTATAAACATTTCCAAAATTTACAAATATTTACTGAAAGCTAACATACGTACTGATACATAACAAGAAAATGCGCTAACACGTCCTGTGTCCAGAACGGAACAGGCTTAATTGCTTGTTATATATATATATATATATATATATATATATATATATATATATATATATAAGATATTCAAAGAGCAGACAGATGTAAATCAAAAACTTTAATGACAAAGGTCGGATTACATCAAAGGTCAGCAACAGACGAAGATGACAAGCTAGCTGTTGTTTATTAGTATCTTAAATGTTAAATAATATATATATATATATATATATATATATATATATATATATATATATATATATATATATATACTAGCTTTACCCTATATATATAAGCGATATGGGTTCTGCGTTAAATCGAAAGTAAAGAATTAATATAACAGTATTCCAGTTGAAAATACACTCATGAAAAAAATCGGATCTGCCCGAAACCAAAAATAACCTAGCCTACCGATCAAGCCTAAGGGGATATAACTCTATGCAAATGTTTTTGCAGGGTACAGCTAGTACTAAATAAAATACACGTGAAGAAAACCCCATTAAGTTTTGAATAACTTAATGTATGGGATAGGACTATGGCCGATGTTGAGAAGCACAATGTTAGTGTGTACCAATGTAGATTATTTGTTCGGACTATGCTGCCTGCCCCCCCCCCCCGGGGGGGATAGGCAGTGTGTGTGTGTATCCTGTATTGAGTTGGTCAGATGTAATTTAGACAAATAATTCCTTCCCGCTGAGACGGACATCATTAATGACCAGATGTCCCCAGGTTGTGTTGGAGGGGGTGGGGATGTGGAGGTCAGCAGTAGTGTGTTATTAAATGTTTGGACTGTCCAAGACTCAGGTCCACACTGACACGTTTGGGGACGGGTCTAGATGTGAGGAGCGTGTACTGTCCCCTTTTAGTAACTCATCCCCACCCTTTGTCCTATTTTCTTATACCTTAAACCTCCCCTCTCTCCTCGTTTCTTGTGATACAAATGTCTACCGTTGTCCAGTGGAATAAATAAAGAAGGAAAAATAAAAGGGCTATCACAGGGATGCCAACTTCTCCCCTTAAGAGCTGTCCAGAAATAGTTGAAAAATATCTATATAAATAATAGCGATTTGCGTTCTGTGTTAAATCGAAAGTAAAGAATTAATTCAACAGTATTCAAGTTTAAAATACATTCATGAAAAAATCGGATCTGCCCGTAACCAAAAATAACCTAGCCTACCGATCAAGCCAACGGGAATATAACTCTATGCAAAGGTTTTGCAGGATACAGCTAGTCTATAAATAATAAAATAAAATACAGCAATTAATAAAAACAAGCAATTAAGCCTGTTCCATTCTGGACACAGGACGTGTTAGCGCATTTTCATGTTATGTATCAGTACGTATGTTACTTTCAGTAAATATTAGTAAATTTTGGAAATGTTTATAAATTCAATTTTGTAATGCATATATCTGTAAAAAAATATTATAAAGACGTTTCTTTATATTTGAAAAAAAATTATTTTCTCTTAAATCTAACTACAAGTGGTTTGTGGTTACTGAAATAGGACTCATAATTGAAAACATTCGAAATTATAGTCATTTAATCGTCCGAAAACTCCGTCAATTGTTGCATAGCTCTGATACTTTCAATAAAACTCAGAACACAAGTTTACTATTTCATTTGATGAGTTTCTTAATAAATCTTGGTGAAACTACGTGCTGTAGTATTTCGCACCAAATGAATGGGTTATTGAACGTATATATAATATATAAGCCCCTTAGGAGCTCTGAAGCCCAGCCCTCAGAGGTCCTATCGCAAAATGAACTTTTGATGTACACTTGGCAGGCCAAGACCTACAAAATGATATATACATCATGGGTCTAGGACTTATGGTTGTTGAGATATAGGGCGCTCTTTATTAATATAGCTTATATAGCAAAAAACGGTACTAAGCCCCCTTTTACGGCCCTGAGAGGTCAGATCGCGAAATGGAAAAAAGTCATTTCTTGGCAGGCCAAGACCTACAAAATGATATATACATCATGGGTCTAGGACTTATGGTTGTTGAGATCTAGGGTGATGACGGACAGACAGACATCCAACTGAAGAAAAGAAATGTCGTGCACAGTTGTTCAGATAATTTTTTTTTTATATCCAGATGGCTAAAAAAAAAAGATCCAAGTTGGCAGCCCCTGTAGAAATCGAAGGGGTACAAAGGAAAGAACACATATTGTTACGTTTCAGTTTATCTTGTTTACGTTCTCTATGGACTTCTTGAGGTTAAGATGGGTTTTCGTCCACTAAGGACCCTGCAGCGCACACATCACGCCCCTCTACGCTCCACTCAACCTGCGTGCTGGACACAAGCAGGGACACGGCAAGCATGAGTTATGTTGCCCCTGACAACTGGGACCCCCCCCCCTCTTGCATCGAATTCCACCAAAATTTACAACAAAATAAATATATGTTACGGCCAATGTTTTGCTATCCGGCAAGGAGCAGATATTCTTTTTACACCCCCCCCCCCCCCGCTTCCACCCCAGAAACGATGGTAATTTTTATCTTGCAGATCCTATAAGACACCATAGGGACGGTTTTTGAAGTGCCATTCTTTCGCCCCTCCCCGCCCCCTCAAACCATAGCCGATTGTGCAATGGCCATGGAGGCACTACGGGAGACATATTAGGTGACTGGGACTCGCCGCCGGTCGATGTTTTAGAATAACGTGTTTCGTAACGAATCTTGTGCAGGTACTTGATGCATATATTTTTTATATTCATACAGGAATGTTTTTATTTTGTACGGTTTGTTTGATTCCACAAGGTTCACTTGCTTGTCTGTACGTTTTGTTTGATTCCTCAAGGTTCACTTGCTTGTCTGTACGTTTTGTTTGATTCCTCAAGGTTCACTTGCTTGTCTGTACGTTTTGTTTGATTCCTCAATGTTCACTTGCTGGTCTGTACGTTTTGTTTGATTCCTCAAGGTTCACTTGCTTGTCTGTACGTTTTGCTTGTGTGTATTGGATTAGGCGAGTTATGTATATAATATAACTCGCCTATATATATATGTATATATATATATATATATATTATTTGTTCTTATTATTCTACTGTAGTATTTCTGTTGACTCTAGTTAAACCAGTGCACACAGCTGGACATAAATTGGTCTTTTGATCTCAAACGTCTTAAGTTGCACAAATAACATAACATTGCACGCGAACAATGCTGTTAGGTTCACACACGTGCGTGCGGCACACATTGGCACGTTCGACGTGGCCCACTGTTATGTATTACGTAGAGTATATTCAGTATATAGACAATACTTTTGTTGTACTTAGCGCAGTGTTGTTGTTTTTTAAAAACTATTCCATATATTCCATGGTTACACACAATACATTCAGAATTTTAAAGCACAAGGCCAGAGTCCGAGCTTCAAACAAACCTTTTGGTTTCAATTTTATCTTTTCTCCAACTGTTGTGTATTGATTAGAATGGACTGCGTCTCATACATACACTGCAGTATTGAAATAATTAAGCTGACAGACATTTTTTGTTAAATTCTTTTGTATAATGTTTGTTACATTCATCTCAGCCGTAGCAGTTCATTCTATATGACCAGCTGTCACCGAGATTTGCAATCAAATATCAAATTCCTTGATTCCATGCTACAAAAAATAAACTCTTGTCGATTTTTTTTTCAAATATAATATGCCTGTATTTTCCTTTTTTTGTTTTTACATAATTATTATTTCTGCCATTTTTTTAATGGGAAATTCCCGTTTCAAGACCCAGCTCTGTGTATATACAACGTATTTCCCCATGTATAAGCCACCCCTTTTTTCCGAAATTATCAAGCCCAAAAAGACAGTAATGATGAGTGTATGAGTGATTATTATGAATCTTGAATTTTGTTTCTTTGTAAATTTTTATGCTTTATAACTTGTTTCTCTAATAAAGTATTTTTTTTTCAGTCCAAAAATTGGTGTGTGTGTGTGTGGGGGGGGCTTAAACAAAGGGGGTACTTATACAAGGGGAAATACGGGTAATTTTAAAAAACAGGATTTGAGTGCCTTTGTTGTACATTCTCACTGGTCCAGTGGGGGTGACGTTTTTGTCCCCACAGTTTCTCCCGAGTTCATCTCGAGTGCAGGAATATCCTTTAATGCACCGACTTCCATCAAAGTTGCCGTTCATTTCATTTAGGAATTTCACCCTTCCCCCCCCCCCCCCCCCCCCCCCCACTGTCGCGTCCAACCTATTATAAAAATACAAAACAAAACAACACCGTGTTTCCAATCAGTTCAGCTTTTTGTTGTTTATGACGTTTTGAGCTAATCGTTCCATTTCTATTAATAGCCGATGGCGTTCTTGTTTTGGGTTTTTTTTGTTTTAAATGTTATTTCTTCTGTTTTATGTTTGACGTGTGTAAATTGACGTGCGGCCGAGTGGATAGTTACGCCCCATCGAGGCCGGACGTGTCCACTCTGACGGACGTGTCCACTCTGATGGATACAACGCGATGAGGGGCCGGGGGGTGGGAGAGGTTAAATTAATACCTACGTTTTGACGATTAATTTTTTTTTTTTTTAGTTGTTGTTCGTTAGAGTTGATTATTGAATTGACGTAAGAGATCACGTGACATGGCGAGCTGTTGTAACAACGTTGAGACAGCTGAGTGGCAAGGTTAAAGGTTAGGAGTTTACATGGGGGGGGGGGGGTGAATTACATGTATTCACTCGCCTTCTACTTCTCCGTAATTGCTTAATATTTATTTAGAATACGTGGCTCGGATGTGTCAAGACCACCGCTTGCAAATATCGGGAGCCTGATAATCTTTGAAACCGAGCCATACCACCCGACCCTCCGACAACCCCCCCCCGACATTTTAATACATCTAGCCCTGGCGCCCGATAAGTCAGTAGCTCGCTCTTTATTTAGTTGGCAATGAAAGTCACGACTCCCCCCACCCCCTTTCCCTCCCACTTGCAGCTTGGCCGGTTGGGATGGGGGGGGGGGGTAGGCAGCCGCCTATCTACTCTATCCATAAGGACTTCCCTGGGTATTTTTTTTTATCCATGTTTATCAGTAGATGTGGTCTAATTCGGTAGTCATGAATCTAAATATATATATATATATATATATATATATATATATATATATATATATATATATATATATATTCAACAAACTAAATGACTTGCATTGGACTTGGTGTTCAATGGTTCTATTGTATTTTGTGTCCTCTCCCAACAGGACGGAGAAGTCTACTGACCAGGTCATCAAGCCAGTGAACATTGAAGCCTTGTCGAAGTGGGTGGGTGCACTTCCGGAGGATGTCGTCAGCGACATGGAAACTATAGGCCAGTATCCCTGTTTGCCTTGTGTTGTTTCTATCAGTGCGTGTGCACTTGTTTATACCTATCCGTGACGCCATTTTGTTATCATATAAATACATTATACGGTCGCACCTTCAAATTCCACAGGTCAAGATAAAATATTCCATTGAAATCACTTCGGAATTCGAACGTTGTAATTTTTTTTTTCAATTTTGCATTCTTTTTCCGTGGATTTCTGGCAATTTACATGCACCGATAAGATATCGTGTGATTCCAAAAAAAAAACATTTTGTTTTTCTGCTAAATTCCAAGTTTTTGTTCCATTTTAAACGTCTTTTTTTAAAATTATAAGATCAACTGATTAGTGGCGAAGCTACTAACAGCTTGGCGGCCCTCCCGCTAATTGCTTGAGAGGGGGGGATCCCCTAAAACAGTGATCTCGCTGTCGAAACACGTTAGTCCCGTGGGAGGGGAGGGGGCGCTGCCCATACAACGACAGTGCAACTAACTGCACACACACACATATATATATATATATATATATATATATATATATATATATATATATATATATATTTAACTCTTTAGATCGTGTGGATTTTCTACAAAGAAATAATGTCAACAGTCGAGTTTTAGGTTTCGACCTAGGAAAGGGGAAACTCCATTCTATCTGATTTTCACAGGAATTACAACGGGATTCGGAACTCGTATGATTCGGAATTGGAACGGATTGTTAAAATTTTTAATTACGACTAAAGTAAAAATATTGTCTTTTTGTCTTGGTGGGGCATGAGCCCCATCTAACTATGTATTTATTTTTTTCTGTGCCTCTTCCAGCTCCCATGCTGAGGACTCTGGGCTACGATCCAAAGGCCAACCCACCAAACTACGGGCAGCCCGACCCTGCAGTGGCCGACAACACCATACACATAAAACAGAACTCGGACTTCTGGAAGCAGAGGGAGATAGACATATTAAACCAGGGCGCAGACGACCAGTTCCCGCATCAGGGACAGCCGCAGGGGGCCCAGCAGGACGCCAACCCAGAGAAGGGGGCCCAGAAAGATGGGGACGCCGAGAGGTGATACTGGCGGTTGTCATTATGACCTGGATTTGGTGCAAGTGTGTGTGTGTGTGTGTGGCGAGTGTGTGTGTGTGGCGAGTGTGTGTGTGTGATTGTGAGGTGGAGTGAAATGTGGTGTGTAGTTTTGTTTGGTGTGTATGATGAATCAAGATGCTCATTCACATATTGATCTACACCCTGTTGTCTTTACATAATAGATTGGAATGAGAGGCAGATCTAATGTATGTAACTTGAGCTGTTGAATTGAAGAGATCAGATTTATTGAACTAATAATTTAAAACAAAAATATTCCCCCCCCCCTCCAAAGAACTAGTTTGATTTATGAAAGTTTAATTGTTTGAATGATTGTAGATTTAATTTTGACATTTTTTATTGTTTAAATGATTTCAGATTTTTCAGTGAATTATTTTTCCCAATTTATGAAACTTTTGTTAAAATGAATATTATTTTTTTTCTATTTTTGTTGTTTTAATGAACATATTTTGATTTGTGAAATTTCTCCTGTGATCAATATAAAACCAATCCAGGTAATCCCAGTTTCAGATATTATGACAACATTTAAATACAACTGTGTACAATGACCTCCAGGGTTGAACTATAAATGTGTACAATTGCAAAATGGGGTTAAATGTACATGTGTACTGTAGCAAAAAGTGGTTAAATATAAATGTGTACAATGGCCCACAGGGGTTAAATATAAATTTGTACAATGGCCCACAGGGGTTAAATATAAATGTGTACAATGGCCCACAGGGGTTAAATATAAATGTGTACAATGGCGCACAGGGGTTAAATATATATGTGTACAATGGCCCACAGGGGTTTAATATAAATGTGTACAATGGCCCACAGGGGTTAAATATAAATGTGTACAATGGCCCACAGGGGTTAAATATAAATGTGTACAATGGCCCACAGGGGTTAAATATAAATGTGTACAATGACCCACATGGCTTAAATATAAATGTGTACAGTGGCCCACAGGGGTTAAATATAAATGTGTACAATGGACCACAGGGGTTAAATATAAATGTGTACAATGGCCCACAGGGGTTAAATATAAATGTGTACAATGGCCCACAGGGGTTAAATATAAAAGTGTACAATGGACCACATGGGTTAAATATAAATGTGTACATTGGACCACAGGGGTTTAATATAAATGTGTACAATGGACCACAGGGGTTAAATATAAATGTGTACAATGGCCCACAGGGGTTAAATATAAATGTGTACAATGGCCCACATGGGTTAAACATAAATGTGTACAATGGCCCACATGGGTTAAATATAAATGTGTACAATGGCCCACATGGGTTAAATATAAATGTGTACAATGGCTCACAGGGGTTAAATATAAATGTGTACAATGGCCCACAGGGACTAGTACTATGCACGCAAAGAATATTACGACATTTAGAAGTAGCTGCATTCTGTTTGACGGGCGTTACCATTGAATGAGTCCACAAGACTTGAGATAATATGTCAGGGAGATCAGGTCTGGGTAGTTGCATGACCAGGTTAGTGGTGACTGGTGCAGCCATCGCTGCACCAAAAAGTCCGGCAGGTGCCGTCAGATAGGTGCCTCAGGAGGAACTACCCCCGCCGCTAGTCGTCACGTCATGCCCCGTATCATGAGACGATATGGTGGCAGCGAGGCTGTGGCTTTGATCTGTGTGATGCAGGCTGAGGGTTTCCCTTCTCCCAGCAGCACCAGTTTCCTATATCTTTATCTCTCTCGGTTTTCGCCTGGCCATTGTATAGGGGGCCGCCACAAGACCATCCATAAGAGTAGTTTGCTTGTCGAGTACACAATTCAACGGTACATATCTTGGGTACACATGTCGAGTACACAATTCAACGGTACATATCTTGGGTACACATGTCGGGTACATATCCTCATTTGTTTTTTAACCTTACAGTGGGACACACTGTTTATCAAGGCGTTTATAAAACGCTTTCATACTTTTTGGAGCCAAACGCCATACTTTTTGATAGGTAAACCATCTGATATAATCTCCCAGGAAAAAGTCACTCCTTCAATTAGTCTTTCCTATTAAATATCTGGTGCTAGGTCGGCCAGACAGTTACTTTTGCCTTGGGCCCCCTAACATCAATGGGAGTCACTTTTTTGGGCCCCCTAACATCAATGGGAGTCACTTGCCGAGCCCCCTAACATCAATGGGGTCACTTTCCTGGGCCCCCTAACATCAATGGGAGTTCTTTCCTGGGCCCCCTAACATCAATGGGAGTCTCTTTCCCGGGCCCCCTAACATCAATGGGAGTCACTTTCCTGGGCCCCCTAACATCAATGGGAGTCTCTTCCCAGGGCCCCCTAACATCAATGGGAGTCTCTTTCCTGGGCCCCCTATCATCAATGGGAGTCACTTTCCTGGGCCCCCTAATACCTTACAACTGCTCTGCTTTGAAAAGACAATGATTTGTATTTTGGTCGAAATCTGTTAGACTCATGTGCAAACCAAAGACTATTTTTTCCCACCATTGATCTTATGTTTACCTGACTTGAATATGTATGTCAAACATAATCCAATGCATGTGAGTGTATGCTGAGAGTGTTCTCATTGGCGTCTTGATTCGCCGTGTGGGTTCTAGACTGCTACAGACTACCATGTTAAAAGACTGTACATAATAATACAATTGATTGTCACTGTTCATCGTCCCAGTGCCTGTCTTGTGGCGGTCCAGATACAAACATGTTTTTCATTTATAATTGTATTAATGTTGACTAAAGTTGAACATAGAAAGATACGAATCTCAGCAGAAGGACAAGATGTAACTTGACCAGTCTTCGTTGTTATAAGTAAAATTGACTTATTCATCATCACCGTATTCTATATTTATCTTGTGTGAATCTGTCATTGGACGCTAGTCAAACGGAAGTATGTCATGTGTCTGTGTTTTTCTGTACCATTGCCTCATATAAACAAAAAGTAACCAATGTAAGCTGTTGTGTTGAAATAATTGTGTCATATCTCTTGCTAAATTTATTCAATGACGTCACTGTCTCTGTTACCTTGACCTTGGTTTTGATTTAAAATTGATTTGATTTTTTTTTTCTTTTTTTGAAACCATATTTTATGATTATAATAATAATAATAATATTAAAAAATGTAAACAACTGTTTCAAAGATGTCTTCTTGTACGTTTGATGTTCAGTTTGTTTGTTGTCCAACTGTCGTGGTGTTTAATCTCAACTGAATCAACAAGTTGAAGGTCCGGCCTGTTGAGGGGGGGGGGACGGGGTGGTCGTGCGGTGTAAAGCCGCGGTGCTCAACCAATGGTACCCGTACCCAGGCACGCCGAGAGGGGGGGTCATTGCCAGGGGGCCCGCATCTGTAGCCCCGACCATGTCAATTTTTTCACGGCTCATTGTTTATTAAGGGGCCCGCAATGATGTCCTGCCCTGGGGCCCTTGTTGGCTCTCGGCCCCCTCCCCTGCCCGTACCCCAATGAGTACGGGGGAAAGAATATGAAGGGTACACAGCGGCACATGATTTTCGTTTAAAGAAGGTTTTGTAAGGATGTCGGCAGTTTGTTGCGTGACTCATCACGAAAAACCACGTGACCCAGGTATCACGAAAAACCACGTGACCCAGGTATCACAATAGAAAAGGTGATTACTTTCAATGACAAACAGGTTGAGAGCCGCTGGTGTAGAGCGGCCGACTGGATGGGTCCAGGGTTCGAACCTCAGTGAGTAGCTAGTGATTTTGTTCAGGTCCACAAGTTCACCCAGCTTTAAAAAGGATTTCCCTGGGGTTTAAGTTGAAAAAGTAAAGGTGAATGGGCGTCGTGCTAGTGAATACCTTTATATACCGAGGTCACTGACACATACGATGATATCTACACTTCAACTTCCCCCCCCCCCCTTAGAGGCTTATGGGAACTTCACTTTTACTGTTTTAAATTGACGACCAAAATTTTCTTTAAAAATAATTCCAGTATGCTAAGAACTAGGTCCGCTGTCGCATTATGACAATTGGGAAACCACAAAATTAATACATTAAATGGGGGGAAGGGGGGGGGGCTCAAAGCTTGGGGGCTCCTGACTTGCCGGGTTTCCCCTCCTAGCGGCGGGCTTGATAACACTATAATGTATCCCTAATTTACGGCCATGACCTCAGACTCATTAGCATTTTTTGCATTTAAGTTTAGTGTTTATTTTCTAAACGTTTTATAACTACATTTAGTAAACTCACAGTATGTTTCCACTGAGATCCAGTAAGGCCATGACCTTAGTTGACATCTTTAAGTTAAATAATTAACTTACAAGCGTAAACTTAAAAGAAATGAAATAAATCGTTAGACTTTAAAAAAAAAATGTTTAATATTATTGATTTGAATCACACATAGGTAGATTTTTTTTTTTAATCTTCGAAATTTTCCTTTTTTTTTTTTTGTTTTCCATTTATTAAGGCAATGACTTTTATCTTGCTA
>JAGDYQ010000130.1:521194-714531 GCA_021962125.1 Bulinus truncatus | reverse complement strand
ATCTCCCGTGGTGCCTCTATGGTCATTGCACTATCGGCTATGGTGGGGATGAAAGAAGGGCATTGCAAAAGCCGTCCCATTAGAGGTTTATAGGATCTAAGAGATATCATCTCATCCTTACAGGGACTTCACGCACATCTATCTACACATCCATCCATCCATCCATCCATCCATCCATCCATCCATCCATCCATCTATCTATCTATCTATCTATCTATCTATCTATTTATCTATCTATCTATCTATCTATCTATCCATTTATATATACATATATATATATATATATATATATATCGGTCTGTCTGTCTGTCACACTATCTTATTGTCTGTATTTATTGATTTATTGACAACACATAAAATAAACATGCAATTGTATAATATACTTTTGTATTAAACGCAAGTACCAATAAACTATAGAGTACATCCTTAGCATTTCACAGGTCGAAACGTTGCATTCAAACAGGCGACCAATCAATCCTCTACGTACCCGACATATGAAATGTATCAATCTAAAAACGCTGTTGATGGTACAATTAGTGGTGACGCAGGAAAGAGTACTTGCGCACATACAGATAAAAACACACCTTCGTACTGGAATGTGAAATTCGATCGACCACATCTTGTATACAGATATGTTATTCGTAACAGGAACGTTCACCCAGGTATGGTGTCAATTATGTTATTATTATACTTATACAACTGGTCAGAACTAAAAAAGAAATTGAGCAAATTTAATCATTGACACAAAATGGGACGTAACTCGGTTCGGGTTATTGGTTATGGGCTCGAGTCCTATCAGCGTATGGTTTCTCTGTTGTGGCTCCATAACCATCGCACTTAGTACTTGGCTATGGTAACATTGGGCAGGGCCGGCCTTAAAAATTGCGGGGACTAGTTTAACGGATGCTTGCGAGGCTCCTTTTCTAAATATTTTTTTTTAAAAATAACAACCTTTACTATTGTTCAGGGCCGCTTTATCAACTAGGCACAGTAGGCAAAGTGCCTAGGGCCTGCTGAATTTTCAAGGGCCTACGAAAACCAGAACAGAAGTGAAAACATGTTCAGAATGCCAGTAAAATTTAATAATGTTTGTATTAAAGTAACTATATATAACCGTGTGAGTTGAGCACCTGAGCAAGTCAAGCTGCAGCGCTGTAGATCTGTAAATTACAGTATGTTAACTTTTCGGCTCTTTGTCTTAGAAAAGTCACAAATGACGCCCTCAAATGTCATTTCTCTCATCAAATCAATTGAAAGTAATGCCAGGGAGGGAAGTCGAGTTTGTCCCATCGTTGACCGAAGTTACGTTTTTATCAGTTTGAGTTTAGAAAAGGAATGTTCCCATCCATCACTAATTCCAAAAAATGAAAGATAGATCTGAAAAGCAATATTTGGAAAACTTGTCACCAACCTATTCTGCATTTGTGCTGTAAGCATTTCAGCCACAGTTTTCTTGCCAGCAAACATCCGTGAGAACTAAAGAAATTCATTAGTAAATGCCTTTTCCAGATCTGATGGGTACATCTCAATTAGTGACTTGGCTTTCGAGACTGTTTGATCACATGCATTAATGCTGTCTTGAAATGGTCCAACTTCTTACTGAGTTATTTGGCTTCATGCACAGATGCTGGTGGTTGACGATAGCTTGTAGCAACATCAGACAATGTTTGTCGAATTTCCTTATAATTGGCTTAAAAAGCTCTAGTAGCGTCACTTTATGCTGACAACGTTGTTATTGATAGCCCTTGCAATATAAAGGGTTTCTTTTAGGCACTCTGTCAATTTTAACCCTCGCTGCGGTGAAAGCAAAAAAAAAAAATGACTGAACAATAGCGAAAACGTTGACTGCAGCTGAACAGCTCACCACAGCAGATGTGCCTACCAAATTTAAGCTGTGGGCAGCGCATAGCACCCACTCCGCTAATTTTTAATCACTCTAAATCTAGTTTGTACTCCCGAATAAATCCCACTCATATTAGTAGCATTGTTAAAGGATTGCGAGCTGCAAATGCCGATATCTATACCGTGCAGTCTGAGAGTACTCACCAACAGATCGAAAAGGTATTTACCATCGTGTTGTTCAATTGGAATGAACTGAAGAAAACGCTGTACAACAGTTCCACTTTTGAGAACATAGCGAACAACAACTGTCAGCTGATCCACATTACTGATGTCAGAAGTGGAATAGATAGTGATTCCATAATATCTAGCTTTCTTAATTTCTTACAGTATCTGCGTCAATACTTTGGATCCCATTAACTCTATAAATTCATCACTTATACCGGCTGCACAATTGCTGCTTCTCCTTTTGCAGTTTTTCGTCAATTCTAGATGTCTGTTGACATTCAAACATCATTGACAGAGCAGCAATGTGATCCTTCGACATCTTATGTGATGTAATCCTTGTGATGGCGTTTTTCCAGTCATCAAAACCATCGATAAACTGATTTGCGAAACCGGTTTAGTAGATAAACAGCTTGCACAGTGCACACATAACAAAACACTTTACCCGTTGAAGTAGAATAGAGAAGCCAGTCTCGCGTGACAATTTCACCATTTGTTAACGTTCTAGCAAAATATTTTTGCATGCATATCTGATCTTGTCACCAAATTGACTACCCTTTAATATAAAATCTGACTCCCAATTTTGCGAAGGAAGATGTTCAGCATAATAACTTCTTAGATGTGCAGTAATCTCCCATTCAGCTGGATCACTTGAATAACTGTTTTTTTTTGTCATGTAGCTCATGCTTCAAACCGGCATCTACTAACCCTAATATAACAGCCTGAGTATGTAGGTTTATCAAACACAACGGCTTCAGCATGACCCATAACAGAATTTGCATATACCTTTTCCTTTGTAGCACTTGTTTTGGTTGTTTCATTTTTTTTAAGTACAGTCCGCCAACATTATTTCTGGTATTGCGGATTGTTGGTGTACATTGTGGTCAAAGAAGTAAATGAAATGTCAATATCACTAGTATTACTAGTTTTACCAATCATGCAATCAGTGTCTCTGCTCATAAATTGCAGCAACGAACCCCAATTTTTTTTCAACGAATTTCCTTTCTCCTCTTTTTTTTTTCGCTTCTCAAATCCACTTTTTTTTGTAAGAAAAAAAGAAGCACACGATTAAAGATGAACAAAGAATGCGAAGCGTATGATGTAACACCGGAATTACTACGTCACCACTGATTAGAATCTGCATAGCATAATTAAAAATGTGGAAAGTTTATTTAGATTTCAAATCCCAAAGAAATGCGGGTGCATTCATGAAAAAAAATATTAAAAATGAAGTTAGGGAGGGCCTACGACTTTGAAAGTGCTTAGGGCCTACGATGACCTTAAAACGGCCCTGCTATTGTTATGACTCTGCTTCACCCCCCCCCCCCGCCCATCCCCCGGGTCGCACCCCTGCCCCGAGATGAATAATGCGTTCACGACTTATGTACGCCTGCATATTGTTAATTCGGTCGTTCACCCCCGCCTTAGTACGAGTGTTTAAAAGTTCTGCATCCACCAACACGAAACACTTTCGCGTGGAACCTTCCGCGCGGAAGTTTCAACTTAGCAAAACTCTTGTAGATACACCGGGACGAAACGGTGAGCGACGAAACAACTACCGGAAACAAGATTTTTTTTAATGATTACTTCGCACTTTTTCCTGATAGTGAAAAAAAAACGATACTTTGAAAAGCAGAAACTACTGCATCCCGTGTGCCTTTTTGTTCTTATTACAAATAAATTGTCTGGCTGGAAATGGAAAACTGTTGTTTTTTGTTGTTGTTTTTTTTAACTTTTTATTCGATCGGTAGCTGTTCATTTTTTTTTTTTCGTTTTCATGATCAGCCAAACATTTTTAATAGCATTTATCTTTTCAGACAGCGCTTCGATCGAAGGAAATTTCATTTGTAGAATATGTAGATAGACGAAGCATATTTTCCTTTCAGAAATTCATATACAAAGACTGTTGCCGGCCAAAACTTATAGTAATCATGTTTTTCTGTCAAAATTCACTTTGTTGTTGTTGTTTTTAATGAATATACACTAATGTGAATCATTTTTTCTATTCGAATCGACGTTTCTAAGCAGCCATTTTGTTTGTTTATCATGACGGAAAATGTAGCTCTCCGGAAAAAAACTCTGCAAGCAGCGAAACTGAAAACTTTCGCTGTTCCGCAACGGAATTCCTGACCGGTGTACATGTTCTCATTAGAATATCATAGCAGTGAAACAGAGACGGAATTCGCAATGCCCTTAGATACCGGAATTTCGTGTTGGTGTATCCATACCTTAAATAATGTTATTCGCCACCTGCACTTGCACACTCACTCAATGACCTTCACCGTCAGTTTTGGAAGGAAATCGATGCAAGTGCGGGTGAGACTACCTATAAAAAGAACTGTGCTGTGATTCATGGACAGACGGACAGAAGTGAAGAGCAACGGTAACTAACAGACCGGTACTGACGCGCACTGAGACGAGTACCACTACCAGAGAGGACATAGAGTGCAGATGAGTTCAAGAACAGTTTAGAGTTAGTTGCTGGAGACCCCCATGTCTGTTGATGCAGCGAGTTCGTTATCGGCACATCGCCAGCGATAACACGTAGACACGTTCAAGTGGATTAGTAGACTTTATTTTCGCCTGGACTTATTATAACCTGGACTGTGAATAAATCTTATTATTCAACTAACGAACCCACGTGTCGTTTAATGCCTTTGAAAGTCGTAACACTATTCATATAAATCTAAATTTCGGGTCCCAATTAGGAGCAATCGGTCTAGTCGGCATAAGGCCGATCCTGACATCGAGCAAACCCTTCCTTCAGATTGGCGGCGGATACTACAGAGACTTGTGTACTTTCTAAACAAAATATTTGACAGGTGTAAGTAAAGCTTTTCTTGTGTCAATTATTGCAGAACGGCTACAAGGTTTCACGTTATCCAGCTACTACAGAGGCAGAAAACAGTTTTCTTATGTTGACGTAAACAGCAACGCATCATCCGTATATATTATAACATCCCTGGGACATGTCGTAGATGAAGTTAACATAACTCACCCATCGCGGGAGTACTTCACAATTTGTGAAGTTGAGGTTTATGGCGGTACGTTAATTAATTATGCATCACTTAATACGAACAACATAAATAATAAATATTAGTGTTTTGGTGAATGTGAGAGATGCACATCGATATGTGTAATTATTACTGACCTATATAAACACACATATTGTCTAACAATACATTCAAACATCTACAGATGTAATTTGTCCTCACGGTACATATGGCATCAACTGTAGTGAGAACTGTTTCTGTGAAAGCGGCTCATCATGTTTTGTAGATACCGGAGCATGTCCACTCCAGTGTCCCAAGGGTTTTATTGGAAGCTACTGTCATTACGGTCAGCAATATGAAGTTTTGTACTGTACCATTTCTTTTAAAAGGATTTTGTCTTTGTAGCGGATAACACTTTTTAAAATTTATTAGAACAGCAAGGGGAATTGAAGTTTAAAGTAGTCTTTTTATCAAAACTAAAAAAAAAACAACAAAAAGCAACTAGTTTCTTACATTTCCCCCAATCCCCCCTCCAATCTTTTTTTTTTTGCTGTGTAAATCTAGGTCAGATAATTTCATTAACTAGGCCTATTTCTTGAAGAGAGTATACAAACAAATGTTTAAAGCTAATTATTGAGATTTGTATATTTTGCCACTTCTACTTCTTTCTCTCTTTTAAGACTCTACAGCATAGATTGGACTCTGGCCTGTCAGATCACTACTTTCCATTTTTCCATATCCATGTTCGTTTTTTTTTTTACTCTTTCTCTCCCTGGGCTTCTAGATCTCTCTCGACTTGATCTATACAGCTCCATCTCGGTCTTCACTTTGTTCTCCTCCAGAAGATGTGGTAAAATAGGGCCTGTATAGGCATTTGCAACGAGAAATCCCGAAAACATGTTTCAGAACAATTAGCGTTATAGTCACGCAGTGGCGTAGTGAGAGGGGGCAAAGGGGCATCATGCCCTGGCGCTACTCACAAAGGAGCGCCAAATGGTATATTTTACATATAATATTTTATGGTTTTCGAATGGGGGGGGCGCTAAAAAGGTATTGTGCCCCGGGCGCGAGTTAAGCTCACTACGCCACTGTAGTCAAGTAGAAATTTTGATTTAATATTTATTAAAAAGCGAAGTCAGCTTTATTTTCACAAGTCCCACTTCTGTCCTTGAACAGTGCCGGCTTTAGGTATAGGCGATATAGGCAGCTGCCTAGAGCGGCATTATTTCAATGAGCGACAAATTCCAGCAAAATAAAATAAAATCAAAAAAATAAAAATTAAAAATAAAATGAATTTGAGAAAGTGTAGAATTAAATAAGAGAACCTTGGGGGAGCTACCATCTCCTACCAAGCGCGTCCCCAGCTGGCGGATAGGGGAAAGACCCTTAGATATAAGGGTCAGCCGTGAATACTAAATAAGCGGTCGCGGACCAACTGGTTTGCTGTCATGGAGGGTGAGGTGAAGTATCCCGTGGTAAGGATACATTTACAGAAAATGCCTCAAAAACCCTAAGAAATGTTAGCAAAAAGCGAACATAGAGCGCGCAAACTCTAAACCCGGTCAGATGAGGCCGTTAGTTAGGGATAGCAGACATCTAGGAGAGAAAACTCCGAAATAAAATCAACTGCTGCCTTGCAGATGGTCTTGGCTGACCAAAGGCTATGGAATCAAATCCAGAAAAACAGCAGGCAGAAGACGGAGGCAGTAGGCCTTAATGGCGCAAAACATACAGCCACGCAACCTCGACGAAATCGAGAACAAAGAAGAAGAAGAAGAAAAATAAGAGAACAAAATTGCTTAGAATGGCGACAACAAATAAAAAAACGTGGATTAACGCTCTATCTTAATTTATTACATCACTATTATGACATCACTATTTTCAAAATTATTTTCTTATTTTGCATTTAACAAAATTAGATCCAGATATAATGGATGATCCTGCTAAATGGACAGATATAAGTGATAATATTCGTTGTTTTTTTATTCAGCATGATCCAAAGCAGATCAAATTTGAGTCTGGTTATCCAAAAGATGAAAGTGGGAGACAATTTTCTAATTACCACTTTACACGAAAACTGGCTAACGGAGAAACTTTAAAAAGGAAATGGTTGATGTATTCTACGTCAGTAGATAAGGTATATTGTTTTTTGTTGCAGAATATATAACAGGAGTAAATCTGCCTTAGCAACACATGGTAGTTGTGACTGGAAAAATATGTCAAGTATATTGCAGCATCATGAAAAATCTCCAGATCATTTAACCAGTTATCATGATTGGAAAGAGCTGAAAATGAGGATAAAAAATAATAAAACTATTGATGACGTGAATCAGCGCCTTATAAATTGTGAAGCGAAACACTGGAAGGATGTATTAGAAAGAATAATATCTTTGGTCAGAGTACATGAAGTTCAAATTTACCCCTGAGAGGGCAGTCGGGTCGGTTATATAGGCCTACACCTCATAATGGAAACTTTTTGAAATTTGTTAAAGTATTGCAGACTTGGATCCGGTAATGAAAGAACATATAAAACGTTTAAAATCAGATGAAATTCATGAACATTATACAGTATAGGAAAAAATATTCAGTAGGAGATCATTCAACTGTTGAGTAAGAAGGTAAAACAGAAAATGATAAATGATCCAAAATGCAAAATATTACGCTATAGTTCTCGATTGCACACCAGACGTCAGTCACAAAGAACAGATGACAATGATCGTTAGATTTGTTACAGCAAATGAATCGACAAATGATAAACCTTCAGACGTTTCTATCAATGAACACTTCATTGTATTCGTAGAACTAGAAAAATCTACAGGTGCAAGTATGGTGGAAATTTTACTTAAAGAACTGTCAGATTCGGGCATTTGTCTATATGATATGAGGGGACCATGCTACGATAACGGAGCGAACATGCGGGGAATACATAATGGTGTCAAAGCAAGAGTTAAAGAGCTAAATCGCAGAGCCTTTTATGTCCCATGCAATGTGCATTTGGTGGTGAATGATGCCGTAAACTGTTGTTTGGAAGCAGTACGGTTTTTTTGAGGTAATTCAAAATATATACACCTTTTTTCTACATCAACACATCGCTGGAATGTATTGTTAGAATATGTCAAAAACAAAGAGGCAGCAGGTTTAACTGTTAAAAAGTTATGCGCAACACGCTGGGAAAGTCGAGTTAATGCTGTGAAAGCAATTCGATACCAAACAGTTGAAATTTACGATGCACTCGTTTCAATTGCTGATGACATTTCACTTTCTGGACCACGTGGAACCCAGTCCCGTGCAGAAGCTAAGGGAATTGTACAAAAAATGCTCGATTTCAAGTTTATTTGTTCATTAGTGATTTGGTATGATGTTTTATTTGAGATTAATATATCTAGCAAAGCATTTCAAGAAAAGATCTTGATTTAAACAAATCAACTAAAACTATGCTCCAGAATTATAGAACAGATGAAGGTTTTGCCAAAGCAATTACAACAGCTAAATCATTGGCTGAAGAATTTGGTATTGAGTGCAATTTACCTACGAAATACAAATAAGATCTCGACTAAGAAAGAGACAATTTGACTATGAAGTTTCAGACGATCCAATTCTCGAGCCAGAAATGAATTTCAGGGTAATTTTTTTAACCAGATATTGGATACTGCAATTCAATCAGTTAATGATCGATTTATGCAGTTAACATCTCATAGCGATTTATTTGGATTTTTTGTATGACATTAAAAAACTGGAGAAATATGATAAACGAGAGGTTTTCAAAGATTGCATGGACCTTCAATTAGCTTTAACATCTGAAAACGAAGATTCAGCAGACGTGAATGCAACAGAACTGTGCGATGAATTATTTGTTTTATCAAGAAGAATTACAGAAAAAGCAAGCCCTAGAGTTATATTAGACTATCTATGTGGAATGGGCTTGGCTGCCTAGAGTTATATTAGACTATCTATGTGGAATGGGCTTGGCTGCCTAGAGTTATATTAGACTATCTATGTGGAATGGGCTTGGTTGCCTAGAATTATATTAAACTATCTATGTGGAATGGGCTTGGTTGCTCTTTTTCCGAATGTGTACGTGGCATTATGAATTTTGCTTACACTCCCGATAACATTGGCGTATGCAAAGAGAAGTTTTTCGAAGCTCAAACTCATAAAAACATATCTTCGTTCTACCATGTCTCAGCATCGTTTGGTTGGTTTTGCTACAATATCTATAGAGAACACGATTGCAGAAGATTTGGATCTAACTGAAGTAATTAAAGAGTTTGCCTCTGCAAAAGCTAGAAAAGCATATTTTTCTTGAATTCTTTTCAATCGTTTTAATGCTTAACATGACATTTCATTTTTTTTTTTATTTCTCTGTACTTTTCTAACTTAGCAAAAAAAATCCTAAAATACACTACGTATGCTTAAAACTCTTTAACTTTTATAAAGTTGCCAAATTTAAATAAATTGCTATGAAGAATGAAGACCAGTAATAAAACTATAAATGTATCATATTTTTATTTTCATAATTTGGACTTACTTCAAAATAAATAGCATTTATAGAGTTTTCTTAGAAAATGAAACTAAAAAGGGCGGCATTTTTGTCCTTGCCTATATCACAAAAATGTCTAAGGCCGGCACTGTCCTTGAACGAGTGATTAAATTAGGCCCTAAATGTGTCAGATAAATAAAAATACATATTCCATTCTGCCCACTCTTTAGGACAAAACTTCACTTGTCACTGTGAGGATGGCAGGTGTAACCCAAAAAATGGCCAGTGTCTTCCTAACTTAGATTGCGAAGCAGGGTGGTTCGGACCTTCTTGTCAGTATCGTAAGTGTAAAATAATAAAGAACATTTAGTATGATAAATATTTTTTTCATGTTATTGACAAAAAAATCTTTAAAAAAAAAAAGAAAACGTAACTGCAGAAAATAGGTGAATAAAGTCTGTTATGTAGTGTTGTAGCACCAATTAGGCATCAATTGAGACATATGAGCTCTTTTCTTTAATAAAACCAGAGATGTACAAGATAGAGCACTGATATGTATTTTAATTTCTTTATTTTTTTCCTCCCTCTTGATACATGGCAAAACGAGTAAATTGTTTTAAAATATCAAACATGTTATTTATTTCTTCGCTTTTAACTACTTTGAAAACTAGTGCCATTTGCATATAATTCATGTTAAGCGTGCACAAAAAGCACAGAGTTTTTGAGGTTAGCTGACAGATAGCTGCCATTCTAGATTTCAGACCTGAGAAGTAACTTAACAGTTAAGTCTAATCTAAAGGTAGTAAAGCGTTTTTTAAATTAAGATATAATGCAAACTATGACGATTTCTTCCGAAACCTATATTATTTTAATGCATATTTTTATAAACGTAAATTATCATCTTATGTTTCATTTTTTTGAGTGTAATGTTGTATAAAAAATAGTATATTTGAGTGATAAAAAGGTAATTTTTTGTGTTAAATGAATTATATAATTTCATGAAAATTATTATCTGGAATGATGTGAGAGGTAGTGTATCAATAAAATTGTGAAAATATTTAAATATACTTATCTTGTGAGATAACCTGTATGTACTGTATGTAAATGCTATAGGTTTCATAAACATGATAAGTAATCATCATAGTTTCCATTCATTTAAATGCATATGATTATATCTTGCTCAATATCAGCTTTTTATGTGAGTGTCTAAAACTCTTTTAGAAAATTTAGCAACCAAGGAGTTTCTTGAACAAGAAAGTTCTGTAAAAAATGAGGTAGGAAGCTGTTCAGCATTAGTGAACGAATTGAATTTGAAATTTTCTGATGCTCACTCATTTAGCTGGATGAGATTTCACCTCAACTCAACTGCAGATGGTACATAATTTTGTTTATTTAAGCATGGAAAAAATATTAATGTAATTTTTTCTTAAATTGGCAAAAAATTAAAAAATATTTTTTTTTAACATTACAATCATATTTCAACAGACCTACCACAAGACTTTGATATGACACTTTTTAATGATAAAAGCAATCATACAATGGAGGTTAAAAATTTTACATTTTACAAAGTTGACTCAACCTCATTGGACATATCTTTCATTTGCAACAATACAGCTAAAAGTGTAAACATTCGCTGGAGAAATAAAGCTCACATCTGTGGTTTTTACATAAGTGGAGGTACATTTTCTAATATATATCATTCCTGCTTAAATGCTCAAATAATTTAAACTATTTTAATTTATCATATAATCAGTATTTTATTAACTTAACTGAAATCGCATTTTAAAAATTTATTTTGGTAGTTTCTTTCCAATTAGCATAAATTTCTAAAGCAGTTCTATTGCAGGCCAAGGCACAATATGGGCTGTAGAGGCATAGGAAGAAGAATTTTTTTGATGTTGGCTATATATAATTTATTTTTTCAACCATAACCATAAAATTCATACATGTATATGTTTTTCTTTTTATGACCACAAAGCTATGTTTTTTAGCAAAGGGAAATTACCAATACATTTTTATATGCTAGTTTATAAAACAGTTAGTAGACTAACTAATCTTCTTGAATAAGATGTATTGAAATAATACAACAAATAACATAAAATGAATTTTCTTTTTGTCCTAGGTCGTAATGTAGCTTTTAATGAAAAAGCTGTACAAACCTCCACTTATGGCACAACACAAAAAAGCTACATAGCCATGAAAGCGGTAGATGGAAACGCAGATCCAGATATATCAAAATTTAGCTGCTCACATACTGATGGCAACGATAATCATCCAAATTGGACTCTGACTTTTGAAACCCCACATTTTGTCAACAGATATGTCATATATAACAGAAATAATAATAAAGGTGAAATTTTTACTATTTCTTTACATTAGTAAAACAATTATTTAACTATGTTTTCTTTTCAAAAATATAGACTGTTCAATGAATAGTTAAACCTTTTTTTCACAGCTTGTTTTCAAGGTTTTACTTTATACAGCTTAATGTTTTTTACAGATCGTCTAAAAGGTTTTATACTAAACAGCTTTGGAAAATCTTTGGTTTTTTCATACAAAGATAACAGTGGAGAACAAAAAGATGTTTACCTAATTACCTCAGCTTTTATAGAGATTACTGAAGTAAACATAAGCTCAAGCCAACCATATCTTTCTCTGTGTGAAGTTCAAATCTTTGGTGGTATTTGCCTTGCTAGCTTATTATATAATTTTTTTTATATTTGTAGAAATATTTAGTGTAATAGACAAATATTTTCTCATGGTAATTTTTAAGCAAAAATTCATACAGAGGACATCTACTAGAATTTACTAGATATTTTTTACTTTGAATTTTTTTTCCATATGTAAAATCTACAATTGATGCAAACTTTGCAATAGTTATCTTCTTTATCATTATACTCTTTACCCAGCGGTTCTCTACCGGTGGTACCCATACCCCAAGGGTTATGCAAATGCTATGCATGGATATTTAGTGACATTTAATTTTCATTTCAAACAACAAAGAGTTTAAAGAACTTACATGTGTAGTGTACCGGGGGACATTCTTTCACATACAGTAGCAAAAAATGTTGACAACCACTACCTTAACAGATGTGGTCATTTTGGGGGAACAAATGGACCCATCATACGTTCTTTCTGTGGGCTTTTAGACTTGGTAGCACCCATCTCCTCTTCAAGCCAGCGGTGAATATATTTCAGCTTTACCAGGAATTGAACCTGTAATCTTGTCATGTGAGTCTAGTTCACCATCGACTTTGCTATCCAGCCGACAATAGTTATAAATGCATTCAAAATTATGATAAATATTTGAAACAGTATTTTACATTGTATTTAATTTTAGTTTTTTAACTCTTTATTTCTTATCATTATGTTTTCAGATCCTGTCTGTTCTCCTGGTTTCTTTGGCTTCCGATGTGAAAAGTTGTGTCACTGTAAGAACAATGTGCCTTGTTTTGGTGTTACTGGAGCTTGTCCTGATGGGTGTGCAGTTGGCTTTAGTGGACAGGATTGTCAAGAAGGTAGGTTTTTAAATTAAAATTTTACAAAATATTTTATTTATCAACTAAGTAGCGTAAAAATATAATAAACATTATTGCGTTTTTATATCTGTCATTTAAATACTGCTGCTGGTTAAGCTTTCAATTTCCTTTTTCTAACATTTAATTAAAATTGTCAGTTTATTCTGTACACAACTTATAAAGAAACAACAAAAAGCTTTCATTCGTTCTAGAACTTATCAGACAAAAACTACTAATAACAGTTATTGTCAAACTCACCATGCTATAAAACCCCTGATAAATTGCTGGTTTGAGATTGAACAACATTTAAAATGAATAACTCAAAAATATTAAAAAAATGTTTTTTTTTTTAACTTTAAATCATAAGTCTGAATTCATGTCGGAAGAAGTTAAAGAGTTCATTTGATCAAAGTAATGGAATGATGAATTATAAATTTTTATAAATAATAAAATATTTTACTTGATTTGACAAAGCCGGATCATCCACAAAACATTTTCATATTTTCTTGAAAGGTACAGTCATGCTTAAACATGCAACATCTCTTATCAAAATAAAATAATCAGCCATCTTAAGTATATTTTCAAAAGTATTTTAATCAAATAAATGAGAATTTTATGGAAGAAAAAAATGATAGTTATGTAAGGCTTGTAGTAGATACCTAGTCGTACATGGCAACTAGATACATGTAACATGAAAACTGACCATCTGGCTTCAAAAAGAATATCTCAGGTTAATAAGCCTTGCTCATTTAAGGGTGTCTGTACTATATACTGTGGTCGCAAGAGACGTACATGTATATGGTATACATGACCTGGGACAATGAAATGACAGGATGGGAAATTTGGCGTTATCTTGAAAGACACTTCATTGTGCTAGCTTAGCTCATAAATAGGCTATAACTTCATAGACTCCTATTATGGTTAAACCTTAGATGTACATTGGTGAGGACAAGGAGGCAGTACTTGTAATGATTGTTTAACTGGCTCACCACCATTTGAATTTGATGAATGTAAATATTAATCTCATTAAAGACTCCAGCCTTCACAAGAAATGGTAAAATCTAATGTAATGGACATATTATCCTGACAACTCACATAAAGTATTCATATGGTCACTAAATTCACAGTTTCAATGTCATTTCACAGATAATCCATTGTATGAAAACAAAGTATAAAAATTTAGCCGAATAATTTAAGGACAATATGACCATTTCAACTACACACATATATTAGGCATGGGCTACCCAGATTTAAATAAACTAATTTCAAAGTCGCAATAAAATACATAAATAAATTCTATATTTTGTACAAATGACATGATGTTTGTTTCTTTTCAATGATATGATAAGTGTGATAAAAATTACTTTTTATTGAAATTTTTGCTTTATTTCAAACAAGACAAAATATGTACTGTAAAATATTTAACTCTACCCTTCAAAAACCATAAACTTTTTTCCTTTCAAATATGTTCATCTATGTAATTCTTTTTCAAGAAATTGAGAATGTATTTTATTATATTAAAACAGTTAAACAAGTAGATTTGATGTGCCACTGTAAAAATGGATTTTGCGACCCAATTACTGCTAAATGTTTACTTGGTGGAACCTGTGAGACAGGATGGTTTGGTCCAGGTTGTCAGTATGGTAAGTTATTTTTGGCATTAGAGATTAATTTTAATTAAATATCCTTAATGCATAATCTAAAAAAAAAAAAAGAATTCATAAAAGGTGCAAATATGTGGTGATAAAAAGATGTTCAAGTTGGTTTTAAAGAGACAAGCATTCATTCTACAATCATTATATTGTCTATGAAATAACCAAAACAAATTTTGTGATGCTTGATGGAAGAAAAATATCTTTGAATCACATGACAAAACACTGAGATATTTGTTTAACATTTTTTAGAAGATATCTTGCCTTAATGTTGATGTTCAAATAAATTTATATGTTTTCTTAACTCTATTTTTCTGGGATGAAATATATTGTGTCAAAGAGTTTTTTTGTTGACTTTATAATTATGTAGAAAGATTTAATGAATCATATCAATGTGTGTTGCAAGACTGTTAAAGATCATGTCAGGGTTTGATGACCCTTTCAGGGTTAGGGAGGCACCACAGAATACAAAGGGAGCTGTAACCTGGGTGTCTCAGTGTGGTGTAAAACTGCAAGCTTCATGTTAATTCTCTTATGGTTTACACAGTGTGATCATCCGTCCCCACATAAGAATGATATTTATATCTAGTATAGTCTCTTTCTGTTGTGTATTAGTTTATGAGAATATTGTATGGGGGTGTGAGAGTGCGTTGGGTCAGTCAGCGTGTTGAAAGGATGGCGTGTTTTGATGGTAAAGAGAGTTCATGGGACTGTGACTAGTTGACGAGTGTAACGGTCAGTAGTTCAGGGTAGGGGACGGTGGCCAGTTGACAAGGTTAACAGCCAGTAGTCTGTGTGTAGAGTTGAGCTGTGGATGACCACACTATTTGTCTGGACTCTATGATTTTTGTGATGATTCTGTTTTATAGATGTGATGGATTAAGTATATATATATATATATATATATATATATATATAATTATATATATATATATATTATTTCGTTTGAGGAATACCTTGTTCGTATTACTTATTGGATATATGAAGAGTTCGCTGTTGTACATTAGCGTGTGTGTGTTTGTGTGTTTTCCCAAGTGTCTGAGTGATGATTTATATGAAGTATTGACATAAGGAGATAACTTAGGGGCCCAACAAGATCCTGTACACAACATTTCTTTCAGGGGTGATACTTTGGGCTTAAAAGCAGTTTTTTTATATTAATGGTCATTATTGATAGAATATCAAAATATAACATTAACATAACTTTTTACATTTTCTTCTTCCATAATCATATTCATTTTTTTTATTACAGAAAATTTAGCCACAGGCAAGCATGTAAAATCAGCACAATTTGGAAACTTTACAATTGATTTTAATGATAGATCTAATTGCTCTGGCCTACTTAACAGCAACTTGACTTTACATTTCTTCAAAAGATTCAGTTTTACCTGGATGAGAATTTACCTGGAACATAATGGTGAAGGTTGGTTGATTTTATTCTATTAGCCAGCAGGACCTAGCATTGCAGAGTCAGATTATTCTTCATTGATATAACATAGACGATGTAATGTTTTTTTTTTGCAGATATCAGAAAAGCTTTTAAAAGTGTAGAGTTTAAAAGGGATATGCAAAGCATAGATTGTAAGAATGTTCAAGTGTATAAAATTAATGGTAATGTTATTGATGTCACATGTAATATGACAGAAACAGCTGACTGGCTTCAGATCCAATGGAATTTCTCAGTTTCTTTTTGTAAAATTTACATTAGTGGTGGTAAGTAGTACATTTATTAGTTTATACAAAATTAAAAGTAAATATAGCCATTGAATGAGGCTTCACTAATTATCTATCAATGCTATCTTTAAATATTAATGAGATGTTCATCTTTCGATCCTATCTTTAACTATTAATGAGACGTTCATCTATCGATCCTATCTTTAAATATTAATGAGATGCTCATCTTTTGATCCTATTAGCAAGAATGAGATTTTATTTTTTCAAACAAAAAGGAAATTTATACTGCTGAATGATAATATACATATGTATTACTAATTTTACTTAAAAAGCTTAATATGTAAAATACTTAATACTTTAAGTTTACATTAATAAACAAAACATCATGCATTTAGCCTAATTTATTACTCTACAGTTTATTTCTGGCAGTTTAATTTTTTACTGTTTATTAAGGGAAGTGCAATCTTAAATTGAATATAAACAATACTATTTAAGTTATTTGTTACAGTATGCTTTTTTTTACTTATTTATCTTGAAAGGGCGCAACGTTGCTTACAAACAAAGGGTGAACCAGTCCAGTACTTATGATATACTTCATTTAACAGCTGACAAAGCTGTAGATGGCAACACTAATCCAGATGTTGACATGAAGAGCTGCTCTCACACTGATGATAAGGATAATTCTCCATTGTGGACTCTTGATTTGACTAATACATTTGCTGTCAACAGATATGTTTTGTACAATAGAAATATGTTGAAAGGTTATTGATTTTTTTTTTTTTCGCCTTATGACTTTGTTATAATTTCTTTCATTCAATCCATTTATACTGATAAATAATGTTGTTAATTTAAAAAATTTCAACAGAACGCTTAAAGGGATCTGTCGTAAGAAGTTATGCTAATAACAGTCAGATGTTTTATGTACAACTGATTTCAGTAGAAGATTTGTATAATGAAACATCAACTATTACCTATGTCAACAAAGTTATTGTCAACGCAAGTCAGCCACATTTAACTCTTTGTGAAGTTCAGGTTTTTGGTGGTAAGTAAATCATACAAGTGCCTTTTAAGTCTTTGTCTACTTTGATATTTTTCTCATTCTTTGCTTTAAGCACACTTTTTTCTGATGAAGTGTAAGGAAATATTCAGTACAGCCAATTTTTTTTGCCTATTCCCCTTCACTTATATAACATCTGTTAAAAAGAGTCTTGTAATTGTAAGGTTGTTACGTTTGTTGTTATGAATTTCTTACTTTCAATTCTTTGGAAAAAAAAATAACCGTTTTGCAGATTTTCTATTCCTCCATTACCAAAAAATATTTTAATTCGGCAAATGTCTAAATCTCAAATGTCAACTTGAGCTCAACGACATTCACATTTACTATATAATGGGAGGGGAGGGGTGTGTGAGAGGAGTAAGATGTTATAGTAACCTTTAACCTCTACTGATGAGGATGGTAAACATAAATTCCACCAGGCTCTGTACTGAGTCTAGTGTCGTCTAGGACCGGGGGGGGGGAGGGGGAAGTACGGCGTTACAGTTAAGTAGCAAGATCGGGGAGGGGATGAGAGGAGGAGAGTTTTAGCAAGGTGGGGAAAGGGGAGGATGGAGAGAGAGCTAAGATGTCGCTGCCAGTTACGTGAATGTAGAGGACGTCACACATTCGCGGGATTAAAAAAAAATCAATAAACCAGTGTTACATTTGTGTTGGTGGGGCATTGCGCTAACGAGAAAGAAGCCAGACACTTAAAAACACTTTAAAATTTAGCTTGTTTGGAGGTATGAAAAACGCTATGGATTTGGTGTTTGTGTAGATTACTACTTGATAGTTTTAGTAAAAAGCAATCTTATTGTTTTGGGTAGGGGCTTGATTGAGGGTGGCGTTTTGCAAATGTGGCTATTCAATTTTTTTTTAGAAAATGGCGACCTTATAGTTTGGGATAAGGACTTGATGGCCAGAAGACTGCATTCTGCCAAGATGTTAATAAACTACCGGCACCTGTATTTAATTAATGATAGTGAAGAATAAATGAGTGATTTTTTTGACCTTTTTGTGACATTGAATTATAGTAAGAGAGCCTTAGTAGGCACATTGAACATGTTCTTAAAAATTAAGGGAAGTAAGTCATGTTAAATATAACTTAAAAAAATATATGAGCTATGCCCCTTAGCTCAATGACCATTAGTGGTAAGTAACGAAAGTGAAATTAATAGCTAAACTAATATGAAATAAACTTAGGGAACATTGAACATTAGGTATATGACTTCGGAACAACATTTGTATGGCGTACCATCAGCAGATGACTTTTATTGTAGAAAAACAAAACCATATCAAATTTATTTAAAAAGTTGAAAAATGTCACCCACCAAACATTTTGAAGTTTTAGAAAAATTGACATTTGTTAATAATTTCAAGTTTTGTTTCATAAACTTTTTTTGTAAAAATAAGACGTAAATTCAGTTTCTCTGGTGAGTTGCAAAGGGGAATAATATCTTGCAGAGCTTTTATTGCTCTTTATGCACACATTGCTACGTGAAGTGAGTATTGGAGATGGACTTTGAGACCAATGAGTTTGAAGACAGCACAAACCCTTTGGATAATCATTAACAGCATGCAAAAGAAGTTCATATTGTTCAGCTTTGTAATGATGATCACTAAACCAGGCATCACTCCATTGTTCCCAGATAAATTCACACAATTTCTGAAGGTTCTTTCGTTCATCAGGCAATAGTATGAAAGCTAACAATGCAAAAATTGCTCGAGAGTTCCGTCAGGCATTGCTGAGGCCAGGCGGTGCGCTAAAATTAACTTTTGGCATTTGTTGAGAATTCTTAAAATGCTTAAAAACGCAAAATAGATGGTGCAAAAATTTTATATCATCTCTCCAACCTATTTCTAAATTTGGAGCACATTTGTTTTTTTTCTTTCAAAATCTTTTTTTAACATTTCATAATCTTTAAGTATCTTATTTACAAATGGATTATTTATGTTATGAGACTCAGTTGAATCACCAAGCAATGCATCACACACGTGTCTAAGAACACGATCAAGTATATGGTGCTGACAACCTATAAAGACTGGTGCAGACTCACCATGTTGAACAGTTTCTGAAGTTTTACCACAACACCAGACTTCGACCCTGTATTAACATTTGTTATGTCTGACACTATCATCTTTATAGCTGACCATAAGTTACATTCATCTAAAACTTTTTGAATGACAGATCCAATCATAGCAGCTTTGCCATCAGGTAAAACTAAGACGGCTAGCCTCGCTTCTTTTGCTTCATTTTTTAATACAACTACTTGGTGTTCTTTTTTCTTAATAATTTTACCATCAAAATGTAAGCTATTACACAAAGTATTTATTAATGTTTCTTTTATGTTTACTTGCTTCTCTGAATACAGCTCGATAGACACCTACCTGACTGAGAAGGAGTTGTTATTTTTATGCCGGAGTTATGCAAAATTTTGCTTACTTCGAACTGGTAGTTTCCCAGATTGAACTAATGAAGCTGCACTAGAAGTAGATTGCTGTGATTGTTTTTTATGTGTGCTTTGATCTAAGCTTTCTGTGGATGACTGCATTGCATCAGCACCATCAGAGCTACTTTGAGAATTCTCGTTATCCCTTGAATCACTGGAACTTTCAAAACTGCTTTGTTGTTGTTGTGCCTCATTAATTTTACAAACAATTTTCCGTTTTGATGGATGAATCCTACTTTGACTAGCAATTTTAGTTGTAGCATATCCCGTCTTACCTCCACTTTGAATTTGTATTTGTTAAGTTTTTTGTCCTTAGCACATAACCATTGACCAGTTTTGTTTGTGACATAAAATAGCTTATCAAACTACTCCCGTATGTCACCCACAGATTTTTTTCAAATGAACATCATACCTTTTAATTAAATTTTAAATTTTTCTGCTCACTGATCGCAAAGACAGTATTGGGAAATTCTAAAAGCTCCATAATAGCTCTACTTCCTTCCTGAGTGCTGCAACTCTTTTCAATCTAGATTTTTCCATAGAGGCCAAGCCCATGTAGAGACCAATTATCATCCATTCTTTTAGCATTCTAGAATGTGAATGCAATGGCTCAATCTCAATTCCAATTTTGTTTCTTTTCTTAAGAGTGTTTTGAAATTTTTTCAAATTACTCGCCCATTTGTCCTTGTTGTTAGCAACGGAAAGTGATGATTTTTGTAAGATATTTTTAAGTATAAAATTAAGCAAAATTAAAATAATTATTCAAACTCAAGTATAATTGAAAAATCTAACATGCAAAACAGGAAATAGAATTTTAATGGTAAACAACAGGAGTAAAAGTGAATTTCAGTAAAAAGAGCCAAATGGATTATTTGTTAACTAAAAAATGTTTTGGTGGGTGCACTTTTTCAACAAAATTGATGATTTTTTGTTGTATTTATTATTTTTATATAAAAGTTCTTCAAAATCTGGCACGCCGCTTATAAAATTACAAAATTTGTTTTACAAGTCATATACCTATTGCAGGCACGCCGAGAGGGGGAGGGGCAGGTGGGGTCATTGCCAGGGGGCCCGCATCTGTAAGGGGGCCCGGCCGCCCCGACCATGTCGATTTTTTCACGATTCATTGTTTATTAAGGGGCCCGCAATGTTGTCCTGTCCTGGGGCCCGTGTTGGCTCTCGGCGCCCCTGACCGATTGAACATATTTTTAGCAAAATATCTTTGGAAAAAGTAGTAAAATGACAATTTATATTTGCATTGATAGCCAAATGAACTATATCCACATATTAAGAACAGTATTGCGAACGTATTTCGAGTCCCAGTCAGTGTCATTATAGCAACATTTCACTGTATCACGACTTTGTATTATAAATATAAAAACCATTTATTTCCTAATTTTCTAGGTTGTAATATTTAATTTAAGCAATGATCCATGCAGTCATTTTGCTATGGAGAGTCCTAACTTTCTAAATCTAGCTTGTTCAATATTATCTGAATACATAAATAATTTATCTTTACAATGATGTTATTATGATTGAAGAATAAAATTACATCAGGTTGAGTTGTAAAGATTTTCTTCATTTATTATACAATCTGACAATAACAAAAATTAAAAGATGCACATTGTAAATTGAAATGTTTTAAAAAAAAAAAAACACTTGATCAGATTCAGTATGCCCTCTTGGAAAATTTGGCTTCAAGTGTGAAAAAACCTGTCACTGTAAAAATAATGTCACTTGCTATGGAGCTACAGGAGGATGCCCTAACGGATGTGCTATAGGATATACTGGGGAAGATTGCCAGCAAGGTTATCTTATTATATTTACTATTTTGATTTATAATTTAAGCTGAGATCTTCATTTTTGCTTTTTATAAAATTGAAAAAATTATATAATATTTATTTCATTTAGCACAAAATTTTTTTACCATTTGTTAGGGCATAATAAAGCAAAAAATTAGAATTAAATTCTTAAGTATCAATTTTTTATAATAAATTGTGTTGATATTATTCGTAAATATTTGTAGAAACTAAGTTAATATGTCTGTGCGTTGATGGCTGGTGTGACCCAGTCAGTGGTGGATGTTCACCTGGAGTTGATTGTGAGTCTGGATGGTTTGGTCCAGCCTGTCAGTACCGTAAGTACTATTGATGAAATTTGTTTTGACTAGTTGTTTTTTTTTATTAATTTGTGTATTTTTGTTTAATAATAAATAAATGCATTTTCAGATTTCTTCTACTAGGATGTTTTAACTAAAAAAATTTTTTTGTATAAAAGACCAGTAAATGTTAGTCCATGTAATGATCATCTAGATGCATTAAGCCCTTTTTTAAATAAGTGCACTTAAAACATGCTCTCACGAAAAATTATTTTGTGGAAAATAAAAATCAACATATCTTGCGTCAAATGATATATATTATACCACATATGGTGCTAAATGAATCAGGTCTAAGTCAAAATATAGAAAAGTTTACAGAATGTTTCATCAAATCCTCATTGGCTAATGCCTGATAACAATCATATAACAGTCATTCAGAGAAAGATGAAAATGGAAAGCAAAGAAGTCAAGGCCATTGTTAGCATAAATGTGACAATGACTTTAACTCACTTGTCTCAGAGAACATACTTAACTTTGCTGTGATATTCTTAATATGAAATGTGAATATTATCTTGACAAATTTCCATTAAAGTCTCAACTTCATTTGTGGATAAGAAGAAAGTTATTGAAAGTTGAGTTGTTTTTTTCACTGCATTGATTAAAAACTTAAAAAGACACTAAAGTTTATGTGCAGCCACCCGTGCTATTGGCAGAAGACATTCTTAAGTCTCTGTAAGTTTGCTGTCTGCGATAGAAGTGAATTACTTTTATTATATTCTTGTATGTGGAATTATTTTCAGTCCACCTTTTTTTTCTGAAGCACTGTCTGTGAATTGAGTTAGACTAACTGATATGGACAGTCGGATTCTGCTGTACATTTATACCAGAAAATGAAGTTCAAATGATCTTTTATTTATGGTTAGCATATTAATGATGAACAAACATCTGTGATGGAATTAATGCCCTCTCACATGCCAGGGGCGGTAATGCATAAGGTCAATAAGAACCACATTCCATTTTTTACAGCGTAAAAAAAAACTTAAAAGAGCCCACACAATGGTCAGTTTATCATGGCTCATTGGGCGCCTCATTAAGTCAACAAAAATATTGATGTGGCTCTTAGGGCCACTTTTGGCCACCATTGTTTTATAGTTTAAAGTAGTTATTTTTACAATTGAATGGGTTTCGTTTATTTAATTTATTTCCTTCCCTATTTTACAATGTGGCATTAAAGATTTTTATTAGTACATGTATTCTTTCAGTAAGCCTTGCAAGATTTTAATCTAACTGGTAATAAGGCTTTAAAAAGAATTTTTTTTTTTAAGAAAATTTAGCAGCAAATGAAACCAAATGTTCAAAACATACAGACAGTATACAACTTACGTTTAATGAATATTACAGTTTCACTTGGATAAGGGTGAAAGGATCCTTTTCTGAATATGGTTTGTATTCTTAAGTTGAATTTTATTTTTCGATACATTTACTTTTAAATGCCAAATAATATTTTTGGTAATTAAAAAAATATTTTTTTGTTATAACAGATGTATTCAACAAATTTAACATCATGCTTAGCAATCAAAGTACCAGTGACTATGTCAAATGTGAGCCTCCTACGATTTACAAATATGACAACCACACAATGGACATTGTCTGTCATGGGAATCAAAAAGCCAATGGTCTCAACATTAAATTGAATGGTGCTGATACCATCTGTGGTGTCTACATCAGTGGAGGTAAATTAAAAATCTAAAAAAATAAATACTTCAGATTGAGCACTGTCTCATTGTTGCATCTTAAAAAGTTAATAGACATAGATTATTGGATTCAGCACTTTCACATTCTTATTTTTGCTGAAATGTACATTTTTTTGTATACATTTTTTTATTCCACTCTGGCGCAAGTGATATGAGGGGTCTTCTGCCTGCTAGCTTCACTGGCCAGGAAATCCCAATATATAAAAGGCTGACAACCTGATAAAATGTTTTATTCAGGATATATAAATCATGTTCATTTGTGTTGTGCTAACTTTAATAACACTGGGCAACAAAAAAATATTTTTTGAAAATCGTCCTGGGTTTTCCAGCTGAATTAGACTAATTTTGACGCTCTGAGTCCGAAAATGACCTTGGTTTTGCTCAATCAGGTCAGGATTTTTTGCTACAGAATTAAAAAAAAAATCGTTTTTTTTTTTGTAAAAAAAAAAAAAAAAAAAAATTTTTTGCGAATCATCTGCTGATAAACCCCTGACTATTTTTTCTGTTTTACTCAAGAAATAAAAGTCAACGTGTTTAAATTCATTCAGTTTTTATTTACTCCACCAAATTTGATAAGCATAATTATCATAATATTAATATAAGAATGAGCGTTACGTGAAACAAAAGTTCAGAGTTCAAGGCATAAATCGGTGTTTCTTCGGTTTCCATGTATGAGCAGCTGCTGGGTTGTCTCTCTTCATCGACCAGCAGTAGTCCGCCAACATGACTGCATCCCACCTTCCCTGGTACCTTTCCTCCATTTGGTGGTTCCTGATGTAACCTTTCTCCCTGCTCATCACCCCAAGGTTTTCAAGAAACTTCTCCTTGTGTGAGAACAGGAAGTGCATCTATATATTCATCAAACACCCGAGTTTTTGGAAGTCCTCTATCATGCTGCTGATGAGTCTGGCGTGGTTTGCTGCCTTCGTGTTCCCGAGAAAATTGTTCACCACCTGCACAAACGATTTCCAGGTGGCGCACTCAAGCGTGTTCATGGAGTTTTGGAACTCTGTGTCCTTTTTTATCAGAAGGCCGTCGAAAATTCCGTCCTTCAGCTTCTCAATGGTCAGTTGAGGAAATGCTCTGCACATGTAGTTGAAGCACCTCCCATCCTTGTCAGTGAAGTTTTCACGCCCTTTATCCACCGCCGGAGGTATTCCACGCACGTCTTGCATACCATGTGTGGTGCCCAGGACTTATCCTGGTAGGCGTGCTTTACAAACTTTGTGATGTTCTTACTGTCTGCTGACAGTGTGTATTCTCCGCATATGTAGCAGAAAACGTCAGGATTATTCCTGTATGACCGTCGCGCTGAAGCCATATCAATAAACTGAAAACAATAGCTTGATGCAACTGAGTGCAAACCAGTGAAATTTAGAATCAATTTGATTGGCTTATTTAACCCAATCAAGTGCTGATGCATTAAATAATCAAGTGATAATCCAGATTGATGATTATAAATAAAACTATCTGAACAGGCTCGGTACCCGGACCGGCTATTGGCACGCAGTTGGAGTTGAAAATGGTGATGCGCTCACAACACCATATCATTGACTAATCTTAATTCATTCATAATATTTTAAAGGACTCTTTCTCAATAGTTATTTTTTTAATAATGTATCAATTCTCTTTCACTTGCCCCACACCCATCCATCCCTCCCCCGCCCGCCACCCCCCTTCCACTCAAGACATGCCCGAATCACAGTGGGTCTCAATGTACAAAATTACAAAAAGGGGCATTTAGTATAACGGCATGTTCCCCCTGTTAACAATACCATGTGACACCTCTCCCTACCTCTCCCCCCCCCCCCGGTTAAACACTCCTTTCCCAACCCTACACCCCCATTACAACAGTTATTTTTTTTATAATTTATCATGTTTAACATGATGTATTTAAAAAAAAAGAGAGATGTGAGGTTAAAAAATTAGCGGTGTTGCAACTTGAATCATCTGCTTGATTCCCCTCCCCCCTTTCTGCAATCATTTGGTTTATTCCCACACCTATCCCAACCAACTCGGTAATATATATTTGAGCACGTTAACAATCAGTCTATGTACAAACAATAGCTTTTTATATAATTCATACCAAAGAAAATAATCCTCATTATGGGTACAGAAGCTTAACAAAAACAACCCCCGACTATTAAACATAATTTGCGCACACTACTCAATATCATTTAAAAATCTTAATTCATTGATAAGAAATCCTTGTTGTGTTTAGAATTCCGCAGCATTTCATTTTTATTCAAGAAAGATTCATTTGATGTATCTCAAGAAGTTGACCTGACAGAACAAAATCAATGTGATTTCGGACACCAAAATTAGTCTAAATCAGTTGAGAAACCCCTGACGATTTTTTGGCTGTTATCCAGTGTAATATGTTATACTGTACAATGTTAGCAAAATTTTCTTAAGAGCTGAAATTTTAATCCATGTTTGTTTTTCATTGCAGCCTAGTGATTTATATTCTATAAAATGAAAAGCACTTTTCATTGAGTGTGCTATAAATATAAAAATCATTAATTTCCAAATTTTCTAGGTCGTAATATTGCATTTAAGCAACAATCCGAGAATTCATTTTCAAATGGAGATTCTTGTCTTTCTGGAAGTGATCCAAATTTGTCTATTAAACTTGATCAACAATATCTTGTAAACAGATACATCATACACAGGAATGCAAGTGTTAAAGGTACCACAGATTCTTTTTTTTTATTGGTTGTTTTATTTTTCTTACTTGTGGATAACTTTGAAGGTATTAATGTAATTTTTAAAATATTTAAACTCATTTGGTTTCAGGCTGTTTGAAATTGTCAAGTTTTAGAGAAAATAATCAAGTTATTTCCCATACCAATGAGAATTCATCACAAAAGGTCTCCTTTATATCACACCCCGAAAAAGTTGATAAAATTAATATATTTTCTCATCAAGTAAAACTTAACCTTGATGATGTTGAAGTCTTTGGAGGTAAATTACAGATGAGTGTATTTTGTTGAAATTATTTTTGCACATTAATTACTTTTACCTAATTTTCAATTTTACTGTACACTTTGATATCAGGAGCTTGGTTAAATGTCACTCAGTCTATTCAGATCATTTAAATTTTTTTGACAAATCTATTTTGAGTGTCAGTTTCAATATTTATCAATTTTTTTTTGTTTTCTCAATGACAATACAATATTTAAATATTTGTCAGTCAATTAATTAGCATAAAGTAAAGTTACCTTAACCCTAAAGGGCCATCAGGGTAGATGAAATATAGAGTTCATCCGTTTCTGTAACCATGGCATATAAATGGGTTGTGTTGTTAGAACAACGCCTAGTTGCCTTTACTTCCCCAACTTTAGTCAGGTAGCCATTTAAAGCTTGGTGGATTTGTGGGACTTAAACAACTTTCAGTAGGACCTGTACATTTTCGGACCAAGAATCGAACCCAAGATTCTAATGTCGACAGTCGAGCATCTACACCACTCAGCCATCCGACCCACATCATGTAGACAATAAAGTAAATTAACCCTTTAGTTGATGATTAAGTACCAAAGAGCAATGGAAGTTGATTATGGTGGCCAAAAAGCACAGAAGACCAATGTAAATCTAAAATTTACCTCATGCACTCTGATCCATGTATCTGTACAGAAAGCTTGACATAAAATAATATAATAATTAGATTTCTTAAATTATTAATGCCAATATAATCCAGCTGTATTTCACTTAGAAAGCTTAGTGTGACATTTAGGCTCTTCCTGACATAGTAAGTATTTGAGTGTGACTGAAAGGTTCGGCTGTCAATGAGATGCCATTAGTCAATCTTAAAGGCCAACAAATGATTATCATTGTGGCGCAAGCTGTGTTTTCCTTTTGAATAACTGAATATTACAAGTTGTCAACTGAAAGCCTACATATTATTGTTAATAGAAAGAGTTGGGTGATTTTATTGCATGTTGCCAGTGTCCTTGGAACTTAAAAAAATTAACATATTATCTCTCTTCAGCCAAGCAATGGGTGCACAACTGGTTTATATATTCTGCTGTATATCTTTGTTAATAGTTTACAATAGATAACCATGCAAATGCCTCTTTACAGTCAAACTGTTTGTCTATCATAGAAAAGATTTGCAGTGAAGGCTTTTTTGGACTTTTTTGTGAAAAAGAATGTCACTGCAAGAGCTCTTCATGTTTTGTTGTGACTGGAGCTTGTCTTGGTGAATGTGATGTTGGTTATACCGGAGATCTTTGTCAGCAGGGTAAGTTACAATATAACCATAGTAACTATGATTGAAAAAAAAATTCTTTAATCAAATGTCATTGATGCACTGAAACCTTAAGTGCCTGAAAAAAAAAAACAACATTGCTCAATTGAACAAATGATATCAGCATTCTATTGACTATTCTGTGTTTTAAAAGGGTAGCCTTTCATTACACAGAAACAATTTAGTGATGCTCAGCCTTTTCATCTATTTTTATCACTTTTCTAACTCCTGATCAAGTCGCTTATTTAAGTTGATAACATTACCACAGTTAACTGTGAAAAGAAAGAAAAACTTTTTTTTTTGTTTGTTTTATTAAATTGTTTGAGATTATTTTTTTTAACATTCATTTCAAAGTTTTTGTTAAGATTACCGATGATAGTTTTTGTAATAATTTTTTTTTTTTAAATTCTTTTAAGAATGTCCTCCAGGCAAATGGGGAGAAAAGTGTTCATCTCAATGTAACAGCCTCTGTAGTGACATCAAAAGTTGTCATCATGTGACAGGTGCTTGTATAGGAGGATGTTTTGGTCATTATAAGGCACCTTATTGTACAGGTAAACTTAATTCATAGTGTTTACCTTAATTCAAAATATTAAACTGAAAGCCTCTGATGTGAACTCTGTAAATATATTTCTGTTCTCTAGCTCAATTAAGTCTCCATAAATTTTCTTTTTTTTAAATTAATCCTTTGGCTGACGCTTATTCTTTTTTAATTGCAAACAGTTCTGTCTGATAGTCTCTCAGTCTCTGTGACATGAAGTTTATAAATCTTTGCAATGCAAAAACTTTCCAAAAATGTACATGTTTAGAAATATTTATTGTTCATTATAAAAAAAAACAAAGCCTGATATTTTTTTTTACAATGCATGTATCATTGGTAATCAAGTGCTGTTCATCGTGGAGTCTAGAGTCTAGTGCTGCTCATCATTGAGTATAGTGCTGCTCATCATTGAGTACAGTGCTGCTCATCATTGAGTCTAGTGCTGCTCATCATAGTCTAGTGTTGCTCATCATTGAGTCTAGTGCTGCTCATCATTGAGTCTAGTGCTGCTCATCATTGAGTCTAGTGCTGCTCATCATTGAGTCTAGTGCTGCTGATCATTGAGTCTAGTGCTGCTCATCATTGTCTAGTGCTTCTCATCATTGAGTATAGTGCTTCTCATCATTGAGTCTAGTGCTGCTCATCATTGAGTCTAGTGCTTCTCATCATTGAGTATAGTGCTTCTCATCATTGAGTCTAGTGCTGCTCATCATTGAGTCTAGTGCTGCTCATCATTGACTCTAGTGTTACTCATCATTGAGTCTTGTGCTGCTCCAATGAATGAGTTATTTTTTCTATTTCTGTTATTTTATTCAGTTTATTTACTTATTCTTGTTAATTGGCAATAATACAACTCATGAAAGTATTTTTTATTCTTTGATCTCCATCCTGGCACCTCCTACCATTTGTGTAAGATAAAGGAGGAAAAAAAATAGTATATTTGATTTTAGGATGTCATAAACATATAATAGTAAGTCAGAAACAGAAAGTGTAAATAAACTGAATATTTAATAGACCTGTGAAGTCCCTCTTAGGATGAGATATTTATCTCCAATAAACCACTATGAGGCATTTTTTGAAGTGCAGTTTCTCTCATCCCCACCATAGCCGATAGTGCAGTGTCCATTAGATACATGAAGGGAACTTAAACCCTTGGTTCTCACCGAAGATCAAACCTGGAAACCTTATGAAAAATGTCCACGGGGTGGGGGCATACATATGTATAAAGATTTATTTGTACACTATAGGTTATCCTTTAGATTTGCGAAGTCAACGTAAGGATGAGATGCTTATCACCCTTTTAGGGACGGTTTTTGAAGTGTACTTTTTTTCATCCATACCCTAACCAATAGTGCAGTGACCATGGTGGCACCATGAAAGATATGGAGGGAACTTAAAACCATGACCTTAAAAAGTCCCTTGGTTCTCACCTACGATCAAACTTGGAACCATCAATTGAACACTTTTACAGCACAACCATCTATCCCCTTATTCATATTAGATAGCTCAATTCATTATGTTCATTGAGTTTGTATGTTTATTTATTTACTTTTCAACATATTAGATTGTGATGATGGCTACTGGGGTGATGAGTGTAACAAGTCATGCAGTGGACATTGCAGTCAAACTTCTTGTGACCGTTCCACAGGGAAATGTCAGTATGGTTGTAATGATGGCTACATACAGGATGATTGTTCTCAAGGTAATTCTGTAATTTTGTACATTGAAGTAATATTTCCTAAATACATTTTTTTTTTAGTCGCGCACACTTTAACAACTATCAATACAATTCTATCTGGCTAGTGATCAGTTTTATTCTTAGCTACTTACGTTAGTTTTTCTTAATGATGCTGAAGATATAGAAATATTTAATAGATTTGTTAAATCTGGACATTCATTATTCATAGATAACCTGCTTAAAATTTTATGTGTGCAGCCTGTTGAGTTTTTTATACGAGTTTCTAATATTTTTGTCTATGCAGTAAAAGGCCCAACAGACCATATCCTGGTAAGAAAAATTCACACCATGGCATTTGTTAAGAAATGAGCATTGGTTCTAGAAGTTTGAAGGAATTGTGATCCTAGCTCTTTGCATTTCAGGATGTCACGTGTAAAAATATAGAACATGTTCACCAGTTACTATTCATCATTCTGCTGGTGATAGACAAGCTGATTTGTATTTCTATTTTCCCCCAGTTGTTTTGATTTGTATTGCAATTTCCCCCAGTTGTTATGGAACAATTGCATAATTTACAATATTAATAAATAAAATTGATCTTACAACCTCTTTTGTAAAGTGCAGTGTGAACCATTTTTTATTTGGTTGACTTTTTTTTTATCTCGGAAGTATACATCTACTTTAGTCAAAGCTGATTAAATTGGCTTTGTCTTCTTAAAGGAATTAATTTTTCTAGTTTGTGGTCTCTTCTTGAACTCAAAACCTTTGTCTCAGTTTATTCAGTCTGTCTATTTGTAGATTCTTCTAACAAAACAATCTTCTGATGCATTTTTTTGTGTACTAAGCTAATTTGAACTGTAAGCTGTGTGCACCAATCAGTCCTAAGCAATCACTATAAAATGTGCACCAATCAAATTGTGTACTTGTACTCCTGGTTAATGCTGTGAATGTACAATCTATGTATGATTGTAATCTTTGGAATATATGTTAAGTCCTAATATTAATATTTTTTTCTCAGAATGCCTTGAAACATCATGGGGAAGAGATTGTCAAAATAACTGCAGCAGTAACTGTGTCTCAGAAAACTGTCATCATGTTACAGGTCATTGTGATGGAGGATGTAAAGAGGGTTACCAGCTTCCTCTTTGTAATTCAGGTATTACTTATAAACATATGCAGATTATAGTTCCAGGTATTACTAATAAACATATGCAGTTTTTAGTTCCAGGTATTACTAATAAACATATGCAGCTTTTAGTTCCAGGTATTACTTATAAATATATGCAGTTTTTTGTTCCAGGTGTCACTTAGAAACAGACAGATGTGCAGTTTTAAGTTTTATACTGTTGCTTTCTAAATTCACTCTTAAAATTACTTATCTTTCTGACCTCATCTGCATATATTTTAACAAAATTTTCTTACCGTTCAGTTTGCCAAGAAGGTTTTTGGGGATTCAACTGTAGTCAAACCTGCAGCTCACACTGTCGAAACCCTCAGAATTGTAAGCCAGTCCATGGTCAATGTGATGGCTGTGTAGCTGGATATCGACTAGACAACTGTACTGCAAGTAAGAGTATTGTGTGGCTCAGTGTTTGCCAATGTGCGGCACAAGCCACAATGGGGTGGTGGTGATTTGAAATTTAAGGGGGACAATTTAAAAATGAGCTTGTCTTGATCAAAAAGCAACTATATACTACAGTGATCCTCAATCGCCAATGTGTGACACAAGCCACATGGGGTGGTGGTGATTTGAAATTTAAGGGGGACAATTTAAAAATGAGCTTGTCTTGATTAAAAAGCAACTATATACTACAGTGATCGTCAATGTGAAGCCCATAACCCACATGAAGGATTTTTTGTGTCTCTGGTTGGCCAAACAGTGCAGACACAGAGTACATATAAAATAATCAAGTCATTTGACTCAAACAGAAATGGTCTTTTACTTACAAATAGATGTATATACATTTTATATTGTTTAGAAAGGCGATAGGATGATTAAACAGTCTTTTATTTAAAAAACTGCTCCATGTTATTGCAATGCACTTCCTTTTATTTTTTAAATTTAAGATTTTTGTATTGTTTGATATGCATATTAAAAATTAATAAATCTACTTCCGTGTTGTAACATTTTTGTCCAAATTTTTACTGTAAAGAATGTGAAAAAGGTTCCTATGGGGTTGATTGTAAATCTCCATGTCCAGTAAACTGCAATGACAGTGAATGCAATCATGAAATAGGAAAGTGCATTAAGTGCAAACCTGGTTATTACTCAAACAGGGGGACAAAACTTGAACAGGATTTCTGTCAAAAAGGTAGATGGATAGACTTTCTTAAACTTAGTTTGGGTAAGATACATTACATTTAAGCAGGGCATTGCTTTTAATTATTTACATAATGCTTTAGTACATTTTTCTCACGTTTAGCCCATATTTTATTATTTATGTTTAGTGATGACGAAAAATCCTTGTCAGTTAAATTCAATTTTTATAAATCATCTCTAGTTTTACAATAAACAAATTTTAACTTACACTTTCATCTAAATTATATATTTCTTCATGACAGCTACATTTTATTTAATATTTATCTCTTGTCAGCTTGTGTTGATTCTTACTATGGAGATGACTGTAAACACAAGTGTAGCAGTAACTGCTCTCACTCAGATTGTTATCATGACAGTGGAAATTGCAAATCTTGTATTGATGGAATGGAAGGGGACAAGTGTAATCAAAGTAGGTAGCTTTTTTAACAAAAAATTTAGTTTAAGTGATATTTGATGAGCATTTAGTTAAACCTGTTGAATTCTGGGTCTACTTGGGATTATAACTATTTGTTCCATTCCATCTATTCACCCAACAGTTTTAATAACTGCCAAATTTTTATACATTTTTATTTACTATCAGTTTCAGCACTTAGTAGTGAGGCATATTGTCAAAAATATATTTTATGGCCTGACTCCTCTGACCTAATAGCCCCTATCATCATGCTAGTTAAAAAATGATGCATTTTAAAATCTTGTTGATACCATACTAAATAGACTGGCTTCTGAATTTCCTGGATAATCTCAAATCCAGGTGTGTCTGTATATTTCCGGTTAAAACAAATTGAATCAGCAAAAGTTTAAGACTAAATAAAAAATAACATGCATTTAAAAAAAAAATCAGATTCGATAGAATTTAGGAGCTATTAGTACAGCTTGTCTTAGAAGAAAGAATCAGATTTGATAGAATTTAGGAGCTATTGTTACAGCTTGTCTTAGAAGAAAAAATCAGATTCGATAGAATTTAGGAGCTATTGTTACAGCTTGTCTTAGAAGAAAAAATCAGATTCGATAGAATTTAGGAGCTATTGTTACAGCTTGTCTTAGAAGAAAAAATCTAATGTCTGTTTAAGCTTTTTGAACATTAATTACATTAACCATTACACCTAAGGCGATAAGAAAATAAGAATCGAAAGAAACTCTACCACTTCAAAATTGTATATTAAATTTAAGTGACTGTAAAGGTGTTTATAAATGCAGATTTTTTTTTAATGTGATTTGAAAACATTTGTGTTCTGTTTCTTCCCATTATTTTTTTGGGAAAAGATTGATAAATGGCTTGTTTCGGGAGCTCATGTTCTGAAAATCATGCTACATAATTGTTCCACTGACATAAACTATTAATGGACTGCTTGTTAATCCAAATTTTCAATTCTATTTGCAGCATTCTGCACTTAATAAAATACTTTCCATAATTATTGGGATTTTATATTTAATCCAATGTGTGTAGGTAGAAATCATTAAAATGGCTTAAATTGAAAAACCAAAAAAAAAAAAAACAACAATAAAATGTTTTCATATATAAAATGCTTCTTTTGTATTAATAGTATAACTCAAGTTGAATGGGTGATAACTTATTTCTGGAAAAACACATTTTTACATCAAGACAGGAAAAACAAATTTTTACATCAAGACAGGAAAAACACATTTTTACATCAAGACAGGAAAAACATATTTTTAAAGCAAGACAGGACAAAACACATTTTTACATCAAGACAGGAAAAACAAATTTTTACATCAAGACAGGAAAAACACATTTTTACATCAAGACAGGAAAAACACATTTTTACATCAACACAGGAAAAACATATTTGCCTTGACATACAAGCAATGTCTTGCAAGAAAAACAAAATACTAACTGGATTTAGAACCTGGTTTGGCAGAACAAGTAGTACACATTTTTTTGTATATTGTCTGTGATATATGTTATAACTACTGAACCATATGCTTCACTAATCCAATCAACATATGTGTGAGCGTACATGAAGAAAAAAATTGGTTCTATGTTAAGGCCTCACCAAAAGAGAAAATGTTATCTTTTTTTTTTTTTTTTTTTTTTTTTTTTTTTTTTTTTCCCCCCCCCCCCCCCCCCCCCCCCCCCCCCCCCCCCCCCCCCCCCCCCCCCCCCCCCCCCCCCCCCCCCCCCCCCCCCCCCCCCCCCCCCCCCCCCCCCCCCCCCCCCCCCCCCCCCCCCCCCCCCCCCCCCATATTTGAAGCCAATGTTTGATCATTAGCATAATATTTTTCCCCACAAAATTTTTAATGAACCTTAATTATTTCATGGTTAACTTATTAAAATTTAAGCAACATCGTTGCAACCCTTTTTTCAATTAAAGAAAGAAAATGTAATTATTTGGAGAGCTATTAAAAATAGTTTTTGTTTGTTTGTTTCATTTGAACAATAATTCAAATTTTCAATCTAGTTATACAGATCTCCGTAGCTGCTTATGTTGTACCTATTGTTCTATTTTTAATTCTTGCCATTCTGGCTGGAATCTATCTATATCGCAGACAGTAAGTAGCTTAACATCTTGTTAGTCAAATGTTAATTTAAAATTAACGGTGGAGAAAATGGAATATAATTCTAATTTTCTAACATCTTACATCCATATTAATGTCTATTTTTGTGTATTTCAGTCAACAGAGGAAATTATTCTACAGCGATGGGGACATTTTTGCCACATTTCCTATTTCAGCAAGAGGCAGAAAGAAGCATGATGGTATACATTTTCATCAGTTTCAGAATTATAACTTAAATAATAAACATTTTTACTCTTTTGTAGCATTTTTGAAGCTGAAAATAAAAACCATTCTCTTTTTGATTGCAGAAAATAAACGTGAACGTCAAAACATCTACAATAATACTAATATGAACTTGGATGCCAAACAAACTTTGATACCTTTGAATCTTCTGGACTCCTACTTGCGCCCTCTTAATCAGCAATATTATGTTGATCAGTTCAAGGTATTATGCTGTGTTACACTAAGGGGATGAATGGTCTTATGATGAAGCACACAAATGTTAGGCGGTATGTGATTCGATCTCCTGTGAGGACCAAAGGATACTTCAGGTCATGGTTAAAGTCCCTACTATATCTCCCATGATGCTTCCAAGGCAATTTTTACTATTGGCCATGGTGGGAATGAAAAAGGGGCACCGTAAAAACAGTCCAACTAGTGGTTAATAGGATCTAAGAGATTTCATCTCATCCTTACCTTGACTTCACATACACAAAGTGTAAAAGCATTTTTACAATGTAAATTTGGCTGTCAAAATCTGTTTTAATCTGTTCATTTCTCTTAGGCAATAGGTTTTATAGAAATGTTACCATCCTGCTGATCCAAAGCTTTTATCATAAAAAAAATAAATATTATTCATTTGTTATTTTAAAGAAAATTCCTGAACCAAGAGATGTAACTTTTACAGCTGGAATGAGTGAAGCAAATAGAATTAAAAACAGATATAGGAACATTTGTCCATGTAAGTTTGACAGTTTCAAATGGCCTTTATTACGATTGCCAGTGTAACAATTTTTTCAGTATTGTGAACTTTTTTCAGTCCTTTGCCCATCACTTATATAGCTTCTGTTATATTTGACGCTGTAACACATTTCTTACTTTTAGTATTGTGAAAAACCTTTTTCAATATTTTTTTTTTTCCAAAATTAACAAAATAATTTTTTTTTAAAGCATGCAAAAAACAGATAATGAGCATTGTTTATTGAAGTGAGGAGGTTGCATGCAAGGTATCACACTCCCTTCCCCTCTCCCCCCTCTGACCAGGGAGGTCAGTTTAAGCTCAGCAATGTAGGACTGACCTTGTGCTAGATGGTTGGTAGGAGTTTGGGAAAGCATCTTTCATACTGTATGCATTTTGCAAAGATGGTAATTGAAATTATAGCAAAATAAATGGTGATCTTTTTGTTTGGGCTAGGAAATCTATTTAAACTAATTTGCAAAGATGGTATTTAAATATTTAATCAGAAATACTCAAAAAGAAGAATAGAAACAGGCATTTATAGTATTAAGGAGAAAGACAGTATAAATTTTCTTTTTTATGTATCGGTATCCAAAAATTTTGAGATTTATTACCTTTTTTTTTAACGATGATTAAAAATGCATCGTGTATTTATTGATTTGTTGGTATTTGTGATAAACATTCAAAATATGAATGTGAGGTTGTTAATTCAGGCACACAAACACAAAAATTTTAATGCCATTTATTCACTTAATTTTCTTTTTACTCTAACTTTTATAATACAAAATTTTTTACAAATAAAAAACTTTTTGGTAAATACTGATCATACCTGTGATGAACTAAATGTACAAAAAAAAGACGGAAATGTTTTTTTTTTTACCCTTCCCCCCACCTCTCTCATCCCAAAATGATACAGTTAAAAAAATTTTTTTAGCATAACAAATGAAATACCAGTTCTACATCATGTCCATTATAGCAACATTTCACTGTATTATATCCAATAAAAAAATTTTAAAATGTATTAAATATTTAGTTGGAGTCTCCTTTTTTACAACTATCGATAGATGCATTTTTTTTTATAACTATGTTTCATTTTGATTTTAGATGACCATTCTAGAGTCCATTTACATTTTAACAAAGAGAAACAGCAAGGGGATTACATCAATGCTTCTTTTATAAAGGTATGTTTTTGTAAATACATTTTTTCTAGCAATCTCAATTAAAAGCAATCTAAAGTTGATACCATATGATTTAAGATATGAAATGTCAGGAGGCTGATATGAACTAGCGAAACAATTCATTTTGATAACTGTGGAAATCACAGAAACAGTAGACTTTCGACTATATGACCTAATGTTGTGGAATGACTTTTGAACATTCTCAGTACTCCAAAGCCAAATATGCAGTAGATCTCTACGTAATATTTAATTGCCTTACATATACTAATGAAATAAAACCTTTACTGAAATTCTTATCAAGTAATTTTTATATTTTTCATTATTACTAAAACTTTATATCAGCATCTATTTTATTTCAGATAAATATTAATTACTTTGCCTGACTGTATGGTGGCCAGATAACTGTGAACCCAATCATCAATTATGTTCAAACTAGACTCATTGAAGAGCCACATACTGTTATATAATTCTTGAGGGTTGGAGATGGGTTTCAGTTTTTGTTAAAACTCTATTTATTTGTCATATTAGTCAAATTAGATTTTCATTGATAACAATGAGGGGGGCGAAGTTTGAATTTTATTTAATGTTCCATTTTTGAGGTGATGGGCTTTGTTTTTGGTTTTTTGTTTTGGTTTTTTTAAAGTTTGTATTTATAGAGGGAACTAAAAAAATGTATGTAATTTTACAGGAGGGGGAGGGGGGCCCTGAAGTGATATGATATTTTTGACAAAGGCTGAGAGGAAGGGGATTCTAAAAAGTGCCAAAATTTGTTGACATTATTATTCGACTGAAATAGTTTGTAGGTTGTACCATAACTAATATCTATAATAACATTAATGGCCTTTTTAATTGAGATTAAAAAAGTAATTTACGATATTTTTTTTGTTTACAAAGTTTATAATTTTCTCCTTTTTTTCTCCTACTATTAGGGCTATAAAAGTCGAGAGTTGTTCATTGCATCACAAGGTAGGAAAATGTAATAAAATAATAAAAATAGCTTTCTGAAGTGGATCTCATTAAAAAAAAACATACATTTTTGTTATAAAGACAAATGTATTATTAATTTAGTCATAAAAAGGCTAGTGAAATAAAACCACAAAATCAAGGATTTGAATTTATGTTCACAAGTTTTTTAAAAATAAAAATGTATTAAAAAAAAACTCTTTTACAATAAAATTTGGTTGTTTTTTTACACCATAACTTGTGATGAAGAATTTAAGTAAACACCAAATAATAACAATAATAATCGACCTCAGCTATTATCTATTTGTTTGTCTGCCAACAATAACCAGGACCTACTGAAGCCTGTATCAAAGATTTTATCAGGATGCTGTGGGAGAGGAACATTGAAAAAGTTATCATGTTGACAAATCTAATGGAAGAAGGCAAAGTAAGTAACACTGGAAATTAGCAGCTATTTTATATTCATCTCAGATTTCTTCTTATGTAACAGGGTAGTTAGATATGACACACTTTTATAAATTTTACTTGGTTCATTGTATAGTCAGAGAAAATAAGTTGAAATAAATTGCAAATTTAAATGCTAAAAAAAAAATTGTATTTAAATTTCCATGTTTTTTTTTTATTTTTAAAGGATATTTTCCAGACATCATTGAAAACGTAACTTTTTTAAATTTTTAATGAGCGATTAGTTTCATTCCCCAAAGTAGATATCAGTATTATTTTTATACTAGCTGTACCCTGCAACACCATCGCATAACTGTATAATTTACTTTTTGAAAAAGTGCAACGTTATTAAAAAAAATTTCCATCCGGGATGTTTTTGAACTTTGCTTTGAATTCTTGAAATTGAATGTCCTCAATCAATATAGACCCTTTTCTTAAGCCATAATTTAAAAATATAAATTAAATAGATTAAATGCTTAATATTGTAATCATTTTTGCGAATTTTCGGAAGTGTTGAGAGTAACTGAGATTACCGTAAAACTATGTTCTGTTTAAAAAAATAATTAGGTCAGCCTTGGCGTTGAATTCTTACAATTTAATTTCCTCAATCAAAACAGACCCTTTTCAGAAGCCATTAATTAACAAAAATAAACCTTAATAGATTGCTTTATATGGCGATCATTTTCACACATTTTAAAATAAATTTTATTAAGAAAGTCCACCATTAATATTTTACTTTTAAAGGGAGAATTTACAGGCATGCACATTTAGATTCCCCGTGTAATCCTCAGAAAAATTGTCGTTTTTGCCTATTTTGTTTGACCAGACTCATTATAAGAACATTTTTGATATGAATGGGATAACGCAAGTTTTAATTTTTAATGCATATTAATATATCGTTTAAAGATATGATTTTAAAATGTGAATTAGTGTTTTTGAAGTGCAGCAGTGGTCACTCTGTGAGTAAATATAATTTTGTCTAAATTCCAACGATAAAAAAAGAAATGTTCCTGGTTTAGAAGATTAAGTTTTTAACAATAAATTTCTCTTTTTATATGTTTCAATTTTACATTTTTTTCCTGCATTTTTTTTCTCAGCTGAAGTGTGATAAGTACTGGCCGGATATGGGATCAATTACTTTTGGAGAAATACAAATTACACTTATAGCCATACAAGTTTACTCTGACTACACAATCAGACATTTAGAACTCAAGGTGTTCTTTTTTTATTTCTATTATTTGACGAACAGTATCTCTTATTAATGTTGTTATATCAGTAGCCTGTTGATTTATGTATCAGAATACAGATTTATGCCTAACAAACTTACATGTAATGAAACTTGAAATTAAAACTAAAAATGAGGAAAAAAAGTTGATGTCATTTATAGAATATGTAATGAAATTAGAATCGATCATCTAAAGCAGCCATCTTATTTCTAACTTTTCCTAATTTAATTTGATTGTTAATACATCTAGTATGATCTGTTATTCAATGAAAATGACATGTATAATGAATAATTCCATAATGTTAGGGATGTGTAAAAATACTTTACATAGTTCTTTATTTGTTGGTGTCAGAAACATAAGAGAGTGAGGAGCGTGATTCAGTTTCACTTCACTGCCTGGCCAGACAAATGGGTACCATTGACCCACTGGGGAATAGTGGACTTCCATCAGAGAGTATTTGCACTCAAGACTAGCAAAGCCACAGTAGTGCACTGCAGGTCAGCGCATTAAAATTTTTTTTTGACATACATCCTGAATTTATTGCATTGAGTCTTTTGATAGTACAATCTTTTTCATTCCACTCTTTCTGTTTTCATTTATTTATTATTTAAAATGATTCAGTTTAAGTTCTAAGTACGTTTAATGCAGTGATTCCCAATGTGGACGCTATCACCCCATGTTGGAGGTGAAATGATTCGGGGGGGGGGGGGGGAGGATAGGCTCGGACGCTCGAACAGTGAAAGGGGGCACAGAAAAGTAAGAAAAAATGTTAGTGAAATTTGTAGAACTTCCATTAAATGAATTTTTTGTAAACATTTTACTTTAATATCGATCTCCATAAGTATAAATGATCTATTTTTTTACTGTTAATGACTGACACACCATTAAAGTCAGGCATTTTATAATAAGTAGGCTAATAATAAATGAGAATATCGCACAAATTTGATATAGAAAGATAGACATGGGGAAGGAAAAGTGGAGGGCATATTCTACCTTAGTAAAGTTGATGTGGCTATAGATTTACTATATTATCAAGTTGTTGATATGGCTTATGTGCTCCAGCTTTTTATCTAATGAGCACCAGTTTCTTATTGTCTGACTAAAAGCTAGAAGTATCAAAAGTGAAAAATTAAAAATTACTACAATTTTTTTAATCAATTTACTGATAAATTGCAGGATATACAAGATCTTTCATTTAAATGAAAATGTCTCAGCACATCAAAAATATAAACTGGAGCTAGTCAAAATTAAAGAATGTTTTAAAAACTTTGTACCTGATTACTGTACCTTGTGCTTTTTTAAAATCTATTCTAAAAAGAAATATCATTTATTTCACAATATAACTAACCACTTTGTCTGTTTGTTTGAATAGTGCTGGTGTGGGAAGAACTGGAACTTTCATAGGTCTACACAATGCAATTAAACAAGGAGAAGATGTGGGTCATGTGGACTTTTTTAACACGGCTGTGAAACTTAGAAGAGACAGAATGCTGATGATTCAAACTGCGGTAGGTGCTCAGTCATTTTGAATTTGATATCATACAACAATAATTTCTAGAGATCATATTACCATGATTCAAAATTTGTGTACAAAAAATGCAATATGTCTTATGTGGGAACAAAATATTACATTCTATGTAGAATGGTATGGTCTTTAAAATACAACTAAAATAAATGTTTATTTAAAAAATACTATGCATTAGTAATAAGAGATATTTTTGTTTTTAAAAGCATTGTAAAAATAGTGCTTAAAGCATTTTCTTGCTATAAATGGATAATGGCAGGAAAATACATGAAGCAGTTCAGGGGAGGTCATTTTTCATAGTCATAGCTGTGTCAGATGATTGACATATCTATTATCATTTATCTATCGATTTAGAGCAAGAGGATGGATGAACTTTCTGTAAACTGCTTGACTGTTAATCATAGGATCCTGGGTTTGATCTGCTTTAAGAACCAAGGAAATTTTTCAAGTGATGGTAAAGTTCATTCCATTGCCATTTCACTATAGGTAATGGTGGATTGATGGAAGGGAACTGCAAATACCGTCCCGTAGTGGTTTTTATGATCTAAGAGATAAATATCTCATCCTAACATGGACCTCACACATGGTTTCAGAGTAGTTGGATGCAGTGGTTGGATTTTGTTGATACATGTATATTTTCTGTGTTTGTTGTGGACAAACGCTGTTATGTCAGAGAGAAATAACTTTTGCATTATTCAAATGTTACTAAATTGAAAAGCTTTGAATTACTTAATTTTTCCTTCTTTAACAGAAACAATACGAGTTCCTTCACAAAGCAGCCTATGTTGCTTTCAGTTGTTTGAATACTACAATCAGCTCTGAAAATGTCACAGAGAAATTACAGTGTATGGATATGCAAAGTATTTCTGGATTGTCACCTTTACAAAAAGAATATGATGTAAGTCTCCCACTGTTAAAAGCCCTGTAAAATATATTAAAAAAACTTAAGAGAATTATTGGCCAAGTATTTTGTGACACATGTATTTGGTGCAACATATCAATTATTAAGCATGTATTTATAATAACATACTAATAGATTTTTTTACAAGTGGCAAACATTTTTTTTTTTAAAGTCAGTGTTTTGTTGTTATTGAAAAAAAATATTTACACATGTACTCAATTAATTGTGAGTGATGTTTTTAATTTGATTAGGATGTTTGTAAGATTGTATCAGAACTTGACGATCCCCATGATGATCTGAGTGATGAGGCTGATATTCAAAACAGCGCCATGAACTATCACTACAGCATGCAGTTCTCTGATCTCAAAAACAGGTTTCCAGAGGTCTCCCCAAGTAATACCAAGCCTAAAAATTGTTTTGTTCATTTCCCTGTTTGAAAGAAGAGGCAGATACAGCCCCGTAGCGTGAAAATTCTACCGGGGGGGGCAGGCATTCTACAGCAGGGGCCAGGCAGTAAACGCTGGGGCCAGGTAATACATTTTACTAAGTAGAACAAATAAGCAGAGGGAGGGGGCAGATAAAATGCAGGGGGGCCTGGCTCTCCTGGCCCCCCCCAAAACGCTGGGCTTGGGCAGATAGCTCAGTTTATTACATCTCTGATATTAATTTTGAAGTCTCTTTTTTTTTTTTTTTTTTTTTTTGCTGAACTCTGACATGGAAATAAATCTGTAAAAAAAGTTCTAGAAATCATTATTCGGAGATGAGGTGCTAACAGTGTAGAAGATGTATGATGACTGTTGAAATCAGCTAAGATGGTTTAAAAATTTTCTCTACTTAACCACTACATTAGTGATTGTATTTTCCTGCGATACCCATTGAAAAGTTTTATTAAGTTTTTAAAAGATCCTTTTATCACTAATGAGTAGTATTTGTTAATAGATATTTTGTTTGTTTTGTTTCTTAATTCAGTGCCGTCATTGGAAATTTAAAAGAAAAAGGGCAGAGAAAAAAAATCTTTTTTTTTAACTAATCGTGGTAAAGTGACTAAATAGGATTTTAAAAGTTAGAAGCGGTATTATTTATTTTTAACAGAAAAGACTTACATGGTCACATTATCAAGAGACAAATATACTGGCACTTACATTAATGCTGTCTTTGTTCCTGTAAGTATGTAAGCATGTTTGTAAAAGTATTGCAACAAGATTGCAATCAACTAATAAGAAAATATTTACAGTATAAAGTAAATGCTAATGCATGAAGACATACGAGCTTACTTTTTACTGGTAATGTGTGAAATCCTGGATCCTGTAGAATGTTATTTATGTGATAACTAATGGCTCATGTCTCTTTTAAAGAGCTGTAGAAATATATTAAGGTCATTGATAAAAGGTTACATTTATTATTTATTTCATTTTTATTTCAGTCAATAAAATTACTAATTCACTCATTTAAAAAAAAAATTCACCAGTGTATGCTGAAATTAGTGAAATCATTCCAATGGTGAAGTCCCTAAATCGTGTTCAATTGAATCTTTATTTTGTCATTTCAAACCTGAAAAAAAAAAAGATTTCATAAACTTGTGTCTTGTTTAACTTTGCTACTATGTTTGCTAATAATGTAACTATCATCTACAGAGTTTAGTGAGAGCAAAGCATTACATTCTAACTCAACTGCCCATGCATGCAACTGTTTTAGATTTCTGGAGGATGATCACTCAGTATAAAGCATCTTTAGTGGTTGAAGTTGAACTGGAATCAACTGTAGGGGACAAGGTAAGAATCCATTTTTTTTTTTAAATGCATGTCTGTTTTTTTTTTTTGCCCATTTTAAGACATCAAAATTATTAAACAAATAATAAAAGTTAAGCTGACTTTTCCTTTTATAAGACTATAGGTAAATTTCTACCCAGCGATAATGAGAATTACATTAAAGTTCAACAATTTGAAATTAACACTGAGCTTGTCGAAAGAAACAAATGTTGGAAGGAACAGATTGTCACAGTTGTAACTGATGTAAGTTAATAAGTGTTTTTATTGCTGTGATATATATTTTTTGGGTTCCTCTGAATGTCATAGGCAACATTCAGTCGTCTCAATGTCATAGGCAAGTTTTGCTTAATGAAATAAGGGTTCTTTTACTATGCATCTATGGTAGGTTTTAGCTTCTAAAAATTAATTTAGATTCTATTTGTCTCTTTATATTTATTTTAATACACTTGATGTAATATGATCCATTTTGATGTTATATAGTGATAAGTGAGATGCACAGCATATCAGTCAATGAAATGTTGAAGTCCGAGCTATATATTTCAGTTTATTCATAATAAATTTTCATGATTCAAAGTATTAATTTCAATAATATCACAACGCTCAGTTGTTTGCTCCTATGCTTTCTTTTCAAGAAGTATATTGTTGTGACCCTCTTAATTTAACACACGGCGCTGGACCAGTCGTCACCTGGACAGGTGTGTAAAATTAAGAGATGAGGACGATGCGTGAAGACCAGTGACGTGTTATAATATGATGAAATACTAATTCAGAATTTACTCACTTTAAAACACAACTTGGTTATCTGAAAAATATATCAGTATATGCCTGATTGTATGTTAAATTTCCTACTGATTAATTAATTGACTTTTGCTGTTTATTGTTGGCATTGTTAAGCAATCTTGATGGTCAGATTCCATCCCATCTATTCTAATTTACAATGGTCTAATCTTAATTTTATTATTAAAAATAGCAATCAAAGTACAAAAATTGAAATGTTCAGCATTATCTGTAATTATTTAAATAGATTTAATACAAATTAGTTTTCTCTTAGGCTGTATGCTTGATAGTATTCTTTGTTTCAATTTTTTTTTAATCTGGCTATTGTGTAATTTTCCTTTCAAACTGAATAATTCCTTGAAGAATGAAAAGATACCTTACAGCTACAGTATTTATATGTTACAGCTAGCTTTTTTTTTACTCTAATTCATAGAATGTAGAAACCCATCAGCTGACTCATTTAAAAAGCTCTGTCACAAGCTTGGATGCTGACCTCTTGTTGCAATTAGTCATTAAACTGAGAACATTGATGAAGAACAAAAATGATAGAATTGTTTACATGTGCAGGTGAGTTTTTTTTAACCCGAGTAACAGGTTTTTTTTATAAATTATTCTCAAAATAACTAATACATTTAAAAAAATGTTAATATATCCATTGTACTTAATAAAGAATATTTATGTGATTGCCATGTTAGTAGAAAATGCATTTTTAAACTTAACATCTTCCCTGTTAAAGTTTAAATCACACTTCGCTGTCAATGTTTTTATCAGACGATAAATTTGAAATATTTCAATAGTATTCGTCATTTGTTATTTATAAACAATTATCATATTTTTAGAAACGGCGCCCAGTATTCAGGTCTTATCTATTTACTGACAATGTTGCTGGACAGAATGGATGATGACCATCAAGTATCGATCCCATTGGTGGTTGGTTCAGGGAAGTCAATACGACCTCAGATCATCCCATCATTGGTAAGTTTTGTTATACCAGATTTAAATGGAGATTACACTAACTTGTTATAGCACATGTTGCATTTACTATGAGGAGAAATCTTATAGCTGGCTTGAAGTAGCAAGAACACTAGTAAAATACTCTAAAATACAGAAATACCATGCAAAAGCATATTTGAATTCTTGTACAAATTTCTCTTAAAATATTTGTTGGTTTTCCAAATTGTTTAACTTTTGGGGAATTTGAATTTTTAAGTTTTACTGTACACTTTAACAGTTTACTATACAAAACTATTATAAATGTGATGATGCTTCTTCCTCCATAGGATCAGTATAGATGTTTGTACGAAGTGATTCAGGCCTACCTTCAGTCTTCACACAGCGCCTGTCACTATGTCAACGTTGGCCTCATCAACAAGCCGGCAGGTGATACTCAAATAGAAAGTAACGAGTTGTTCGATGATGTATCTTGTGATGAGGACTAGATCTAAGAAGTCAAGTACAACTTTGTTGCACATCTACTCATTTACTGAGAGGACACATTTTCACACCAGAATGGAACAGATTTTCTTTTCTATCATTTTATTAATCTTCATTCTTAAGTACAATATACCAGATGGTATACATTTTTTTTCTATGCTATATTGTCGTTGTATATAATTTACAAATGTGTGTTTATCAAGTTAAAAAATATGTTAAATAAATGTATGTATCTAATACCTTTTGGTCATAGTAATTTCTGTAATCAGAACTTTTTGGTGTATCTTATTTAAGGCAAAGGGACAGTTGGCAGAGCAGTGTAGAACGCTTGACTGTTAACCTGTGATACCTTGGTTGAATCCTCAGTGAGATCCAAGATATTTCAAGGTCCTGGTGAAAGTTGACCAAATAGTCCCTCAAGTCCACTTAGCTATAAATGATTACCTGACATTAGTTAAGGAAGTAAAGGCAGCCGGACGTTGTGTGGGGACTTTCTCCATGACCTGAAATATCCATTGGTCCTCACAGGTGGTCAAACCAGAGATCCTCAGATTGACAGTCAACTGCTCTACCACATGACCATTCATCCCTAAAGAGATTGGTTGGAAAAAAAACTTTGAAAATGCAAAGTTATAATGAATGATTTTGTGTGTGTGTTGTACACACTAATGGTTGATCTGTATAGACTGGCCTTGTAACTAACATTTTGTTGTTGTAGCTAAACTTTCTTTTATTACTTTTTGGAACATGCTTACATTGTCTCTACATATTTGTACTTAATTTTTTTATTTTCTAATCTTAGAAGGTAAATTAAGCTTTGCATTTCAAGAGAAGTATCAAAATACTTCATCTTATTTAATAATAAGTAGAAAAAAAAAAGTTCATAATCATGGTAAATTATTTATGTTTTTATAAATTTATCTTTTCTATAATAAATTCTGGACTGTCATGTTACTTATAAAAAAAATTAAATTTAAAATGTTGTTTTAAGTATAATATTCTTTCTCAAAAGTCTAATTCATTATTTGTATTATTTTTCATACAAATATATATCTTGAAAATATAACCTTATTTTTATTAAATATTTTAAATATAAAAAAAATGTTTGTACTATTTAATATATAAATTTTCCTTTTTTCATTATATGTTTTCTTTATATTTTTCAAAAATCTTTTTTTGTTTAAATTGAATGTTGATGCTGAACCTTATTGATCCCACTATTAGATTTTTTTCCCAAAGTAATCCATATCAATCAATTAAGCTTCCAGTAACTTATGATTCCAATGCATTATTACATTTATTAAAATAAAGACTATTTGATTTTACATTCAGGGACATATCATCTCACTTCACTCTTTCATAAAATACCTAATTCATAATTGGGAACCTATTATTATTATATACTTTTGGATATGAATGTACATGTTAGGGTTGATTTGCGCATCCATGCCAGCGAAGACATTGACCATTTTACATTATGTGAACAACATAAAAAACAGTAGGAGTGAGGAAAAACATTGAAGCAAATTGTATCCAGTGGCGTAGCGAGCTTAATCCTGCGCCCGGGGCATTATACCTTTTAGCGCTCCCCATTCAAAACCAAATATACCATTTGGCGCCCTTTGTGAATAGCGCCTGGGGCATGATGTCACCTCTTGCCCTTTACTACGCCACTGTTGCCATCAATCTATGTTATCTAGTACCTCAAACAAATGTCAGTCAGTCAATACACCTACCCACTGTTCAGTCATCAATACACCTACCCACTCACCAGTCAGCCGTGTAATACACCTACCCACTGTTCAGTCAGTCATCAAGCACCTACCCACCGTTCAGTCAGTCAATACACCTACCCACTGTTCAGTCAGTCAATACACCTACCCACTGTTCAGTCAGTCAATACACCTAAATTCACCGTTCAGTCAGTCAATACACCTACCCACTGTTCAGTCAGTCAATACACCTACCCACGTTCAGTCAGTCAATACACCTACCCACTGTTCAGTCAGTCAATACACCTACCCACTGTTCAGTCAGTCAATACACCTACCCACTGTTCAGTCAGTCAATACACCTACCCACTAGTCAGTCAATACACCTACCCACTGTTCAGTCAGTCAATACACCTACCCACTGTTCAGTCAGTCAATACACCTACCCACTGTTCAGTCAGTCAATACACCTACCCACTGTTCAGTCAGTCAATACACCTACCCACTGTTCAGTCAGTCAATACACCTACCCACTTTCAGTCAGTCAATACACCTACCCACTGTTCAGTCAGTCAATACACCTACCCACTGTTCAGTCAGTCAAATACGCCTCCACCATCACCAGTCAGTCAATACGCCTACCCACTGTTCAGTCAGTCAATATGTTGCACCACTGTTCAGTCAGTCAATACACCTACCCACTGTTCAGTCAGTCAATACACCTACCCACTGTTCAGCCAACTAAAAACAATGTCAGAACACGTTCTGTAGCTAAAACTGTCAAGAAGATGTTTTCTATCGTTGGCCTATAATCCTGTAATTGAACACAGATTAGCGACATATGGGCTGTGTTTGTGGATTGAATCTATCCTACCACATTTACTGGGACAAACTTGACCTTTCCCATAGTCCCGCCAGCAGTGACCACAGAGATCAGGTCGTAGAGGTTTGAACTATTGACATACAAAGTTCCAAACATGTCTGCAAGTCATGTGGAAGAGATTGTCTCAACATGTGTAGAATCATATTCCAGATAATGTTAAATATATTCTATTTATTTCACTATAGGGTCTATTTGATATTGTTTAGTGATGTCATTATAGAGTCTGTTTGATATTATTTAGTGAGATCACTAGAGGGTGTGTTTGATATTGTTTAGTGAGATCATTATAGGTTTGTTTGATATTGTTTAGTGAGGTCATTATAGGGTCTGGTTGGATATTGTTTAGTGAGGTCATATTAGGTCTGTTTGATATTGTTTAGTGAGGTCATTATAAGGTCTGTTTGATATTGTTTATTGAGGTCATTATAGGGTGTGTTTGATGTTGTTTAGTGAGGTCATTATAGGGTTCGTTCCATATTGTTTAGTGAGGTCATTATAGGGTGTGTTTGATGTTGTTTAGTGAGGTCATTATAGGGTGTGTTTGATATTGTTTAATGAAGTCACTATCGGGTCAGTTTGCCATTGTTTATGAGGTCACTATAGGGTCTGTTTGATATTGTTGGAGTGAGGTCATTATAGGGTCAGTTTGATATTGTTTAGTGAGATCACTTGAGGGTCTGTTTGATATTGTTTAGAGGTCACGATAGGGTTACTTATTTAGTTACATAGGTTTTCATAACAAACCAAGTCTGCTAAATCAACACATTTACTGTTTCCTCTGAACAAAGCAAAACATAAAGATTTGCTATAAACTTTGAAAAATATTTCTAATATCACTCACATGGTATACATAAGTTAAACCTACAACACACAAGGTTTCAAATAAGTGAAACAATAAGTCCATAGTATTGAGTGGATCTGTGTTAACAACGGAATACATGATATACACACCCATACTTAGCGACATAATATACATGCACACTATATTGTAGCGACATAATACATGTACACCCATATTGTAACGACATAATATACATACACACCTATATTGTAGCGACATAATATACATACACACCTATATTGTAGCGACATAATATACATACACACCTATATTAGAAGTGACATAATATACCTGCACACCTATATTGTAGCGACATAATATACATACACACCTATATTGTAGCGACATAATATACATACACACCTATATAGTAGTGCATAATATATACATACACACCTATTGTAGCGACATAATATACATGCACACCTATATTGTAGCGGTAAACATATTGTACACGTCTATGTTGAATAGTCATTTTATTATATAGACTAGTGTTGACCTACAATTAGTCATCTGTACATTAAGACATATTCAGGAAACAATAGTTTTTTTTCACTCATAGGTCTTCGACCACATGCACATAGTACATACTCATCATGTACATAACACATACTCATCATGTACATGGCATATACTCATTCTAGCACATACTCATCATGCACATAGCACATCATCATGCACATAGCACATACTCATGCACATAGTACACTCATCATGCACATAGTACACACTCATCATGCACATAGCAATACTCATCATGCACATAGCACATACTCATCATGCACATAGCACATACTCATCATGCACATAGGCACATACTCATCATGCACATAGCACATACTCATCATGTACATATCACATACTCAACATGTACATTAGGGTGTCCCAAAAATGCTCGAAAAAAATTTTTTTTTTTAAATTTTGGTGTCTCACCCCCTGAAATGTGTCTCTTGGGTACAATGAGTGAATTGGTGAAGTTGTAGCTCATTTGAACAACATTTAGAGGTCCCCCAAGAGCTTTTAAAATTCTGTATTAGGCCAACATAAAAATCCAGACGAATCATGGCTCAAATAATTTGCAGTTTTTGCATGCCATAGTTGAATAAAATGAAGTTTAAATATACTTATATTTATCTCATTGCTACCATTAACTAGAGTTGAAATTGTGTGATTCTTAATTAGAAAAATGTAATAAATGCTGTGGAAACATATAAAATACCTAATGTGCAAAATTTAAACAATGTGCATATTTTTGGAAGATTTATTTTTTTAAACTAAGCATACACTGTCAGGCAACATATCACCAAATGTTGCTTGCAGTGCTGGACAGAACGAACACCAGCATTAGCAATCAACAATGATACTTGCATCCGCATTCAACGAAGCTGGTGTCTTGACATCTGACACAGTATTTCCAAGAGCACAATGCATCGTCATCGCAAGCTTTGTCATCAACAAGCTGCAGCATGTATAAAAGAAGACCATATTCCCTCAAAATCAATTGTACATTGGGATGGTAAGCAGCCGTTCGATGTTACCGGACATGTTACCAACCAACAACGGGCGAACATTTACCTTGTCATATTTCGTCACTTGTCAGACATCTACAAAGCTTCTGGTGTTCCCAAGTTAGCATCCGTCAGGATGGAAGCTGCTGATGCAGTATATGAACATATCAAATCATGGAAGTGCGAATCTATGGTCATCGGCATGTGCTTCGACACTACGGTTTCAATACTCGAAGACTCAATGGAGCTTGTAATTTGTTAGAAGTAAATTCTGGGACGTAATCTATTATGAATGGTATGCCGTCATCACATGTTGGAAGTTAATTCTTCCATGCATTCAATGTTTGTCTTGGACCATCCACTGGACCAGAGATTTTGTTTTAAGAGGTTTCGAGAAAAATGGCCAGAATTAAACCACACACTGGAAGCCAGATCCGCCCCTTTGATAATCGTATCTGATTCGATTAAAGAATTTATTAAATGTCAACTTGAGGTCAGTCATTCATGTGATGATTACTGAATTTCTTCGCTGGTCAGCTGTTGCTGAGGTTGATGTCAGCATTCGCAAGGCCTGGTGCTTACATAGGGCAAGGTGGTGGCGAAAGCAATCTATGCATTGAAAATCGATCTATTGTTTGCAGGCAATGAAACCATCTTTCAGTTAACAGCTCGAGAATTACAAGGTAATCAGCGCTTTAATCGGTTTACCATATGTGTTTATCTTCAATCATGGTTTTCATGCAGGCCCACTGCAGATGCACCTGTGAATGATATCTTGTTGATGTTGGTTTATACGAATATGATGATGCTGTTCTTCGATCGACTGGATTGAAAAATGATGGTGCGTCACTCATGGTACTTGAGTCTGGAACTGTCGACGCTTGCGTTATTTTAAACCCTTGTCGGACTAAGAAAACTGGCCTTGTTCGGACAATGTAATCAGAACGTATTCCATCTCATAAAAACACTATCAAAAAGTGTTGTTGATTTGCGTGCTTCTACATTTTTTGAAACATCCAACATTGATGTCAGTTTTCAGATGTTCTTGCTGAAGCCTTGGTCACACCATCTTTTAAAGTTGCAGCAGATTTTGTAATGAATCTGGCTTTGTATCAATGACTTTGCAGAGAGCGAAGCGTAGCATTGATACAAAATTTCAATGACAGTATCACCAAGAATGAAGAACAAAGCACAATTTTTGCTCCAAGTGGTTGAAAAACATCGGAAAAAATTTTGCAGAGTGTAATCAAAGAACAGCTGGCTAAATTTAAATTTGAAGAACTTTAAATATTTGTCTACCTTACAGTACAAAGTACAAAATAAATAGCAGGAATGCTTATTTGCATTGCTTATTATTATTATTTTTCAAGCAGATTGACATTGATTCAAGAATTAACTTGACAAAATGAATAAAACTTTTGTTTTTCATAATTTTTTACTTAAATTTCAAATTTAAAAATATAAACCATTCAAGATTTATATATTTTGTTTCATTTAATATTATAAACAATACTAAGCATCAATTTGTTACTTAATATATCTGTTACGGATCCTTTTAATGATGATGCTTGTAGAAGGTGTAATAAATCAAATACAAATCACGAAGTTAACTCCAGTGAAGTAACGTCAAACAATCATTTAATACTTGAACATGACCTGACATAAAGGTAGATCCAGGAGGAGTACAATAGCAAACTGTAAATATGCATCCATCTACACGATGCCCAAAGCTAGACTATAAAACAAAGCATGTGCTCCCAACTGTCGGTTAATATACGTCATTTGTACCAAATGACGTATACACTAAAGCTCCCAATATTTACACTCAAGATGGCGGAATGACGCCATGGATACTGCGGTGGGCGGAGCCTACGATTGCGTCATCAAACTTAGACTATATTATTTCTCCACATTTTCCTCTACCTAAGCATGATGTAATCATGTAAAACCCAATACTAATACCGACAAAAGGAAGCCACATGAAACAAAGTTCAATCATAGAACATATCCTAAATCATCATAACAACAAAATAAATTATACAATGACTATCAAATCAATATTGTATGGAATTATAAATCAATACATGCAAACAATATAATAAATATCATCAATCATATATGTATAAACATATTGAATTCAATTAAAATTTCTCATCATTTTAATTTTTTTTTTTTTTCGTCACTGATATTCATTATTTTATTAGATATTTTTTTCATGTGACTTGTTAATTTTTTTCTTTCATGTCACTTGTATATCTTTTCTATTATCTTTTTCAGGTGACTTTTTTTTCATGTCACTAGTTATTCTTCTTTTTTTTTCTCGCGACTTCTTTTTTTTATCATAATCATCAATTATTATTAAATATCATTATGTCATCATATAAACATATACATGCAACATGTCATCATATAAACATATAATACATGTACATAAACATTACGGTACACAAGATTTACTGCTAGACACAGGTTTGTTGAGAACTTAAGCTCATTTCAAATGCAACGTGATAACGTGTCAGCAATAACGTTCTCTTTACCAGGTATAGCTTGGATGATAAAATTAAAATCCTGCAGTAGGAGCGACCATCTGGCTACTTTTTATTCTCAGCTTTTTGGAATTTATAAATGCCAGCGGCGCATGGTCAGTCCGAAGAATAAATTGGGCACCTAACAGATACCTTGCCAATTTTGTAATGCACCATGTGATGGCTAATCCTCCTCTCTATTGTGGCATATCTTAACTTGGTGAGGTCAATTTACGACTGGACATATAGCACTGGGTGTAACACCATTGTAGCTCTGTAACAGGGCCCCCCTATCGCAACGGCCGAGGCATCTGTGGCCAGAACGAATTGTTTACCTATGTTTTTCAGGTAACTTTTAATATGGCCCTGAGTTGGCGGTTTTAATAATCTCCAGGGCCTGCTGACATTCATCAGACCAGATGATTTTGTTTGGCTCTCCCTTTTAGTTAGATTAGCCAGAGGTTCCATTATATGAGCGAAATTCGGAATAAATTCTCCGATAGAAATTGCATAAGTCCAAAAGACTGGTGCACCTGTTTCCTTTGATGACGGTTTTTCAATATTTAATATCTTTGACACTGATTCACCTATGGGTTTTATTATATTATTTCCCACTTTTATGTCCTAGGAAAGTTACTTCCGTCAGTCCTATCTACCTTAGTCGGTCTCACGGTTAAATTATGTCTCTTTTAAAACTGTAAAATTTCTCTTGACTCCTAAATACGTTTATCCCAGTCCTCATGAAAAATACAAATGTCATCCAGGTAGCAAACAGTGTCTTGTCTTTGGGAAAATAATTTGGCCATCATCCTATTAAAGGTGGCTGGTGCATTTACTAGCCCAAAACTCATGAACCCATTGGAACAACCCAAATGGAGTTATAAATGCAGTCAATGGTTTGGCTTCAGGGGTCAGTATTTGCCAATACCCTCTTGCTAAATCCAGTTTAGAAAAATATTTAGCTCTGGCTAGCCTGGTCATTAACTCCTCAGGATTAGCATGGATACGAGTCCATAAGAGCTATTTTATTTAACTGTCTATAGTCTACACACAGTCTGATGTCACCTGTCTTTTTCTTAACTAACACTATGGGAGCTGCATATGGTGACTCTGATGGTCTATGATAACTTGTTTCTGTAACCCTTCTAACTCTTTCTTTGATATAGTCGCGGTGATGTAATGAGAGGGTGTATGGTTCTGACGGATAACCTTGTTTTTCGACAGCTTTATGTCATGTTGTATTATATCAGTTTTACCCGGTCTATCAGAAAAAAATATCTGTAAAGTCACCCAAAAGTGTCTTAATACTAACCACTTTGTCATGAGTTAAGTTATTTAATGCTATATCCTCCATGTTTCCTTGTTTCCAACCTCAGGTCCCCACATGTCTGAATGTCATGTCAGGTACATCTTCCTCCCTTAACATGAAACAATTTTGAACCTGTCTCTCAGCGGTCTGAACTTAATTGATTGGTCATATATACTTTCAACATGTTTATATGAAAGACCTTTAACCTATTTCTAATATTAATTTCATAATCCACGTCTGTCACCTCTTCTAGTAACCTTAAAAGGTCCTTGCCACTTAATAAATAATCTATTGGTCTTGTCAGGTAATAAAACAAGTACATCCTCACCTGGCCTAATATGTCTGAGTTTCCTGTCCCTATTAACCCTCAATAATGTGCTTTTATTTTTGGTTAAAACATTTATCTAGCCACATCACAGGTCAGTCTCTGTCTTGTAATCAATTAGCTCATAGGCAGTTCTTACGTCAGGGCATAAATCTCTTTCCTTATCATTAAGTCCTTAAGTAGGACAGTGGACCCCTTGGATTCGCACCGTACACCATTTCAAAAGGTGAAAATCCTATTGCTTCCTGTGGAATTTCCCTATACGCAAACAACACAGGGTAACATGATCCCAGTCTCCCGGATTGTCATCAGGACACTTTACTGATCATTTTTTTAATACTGCCGTTCAGTCGCTCACAAATTCCATTACTTTGGGGATGATATGGCGATGTAAAGATTTGTTTGATCCCCAATACAGAGGTAAAATGGTTGATTAATTCAGATACAAACTGAGTACCTCTGTCAGATAAAATAACATCTGGGAAGCCTGTCCTACAAAAAATAGCCATTAGTGCCTGTGCTATGTCCTCAGCCCTTATGAATTTAAGAGGCACCGCCTATCTGGAACATACATCCACCACCGTTAAGATAAAGCGATGCCCTCTATTGGACAGCACTGGCATAGGTCCAATTATATCAATAGCTAATTTTGTGAACTATGATTTGTTGTTTGTAATGGGGTTTCCCCTGGTACATTTGGGCCCCTTGATTGACACAGGTCACATGTCCTAACGTATCTCTTTACGTCTCTGGTAACCCCGGGCCAAAAGAATTTTCCAAGATCTCATAATTTGGTTCTAGTAACCCCAAATGACCTCCGCTAAAGGTGAATCGTGGGCTGTCCTAAGAACTAATTTCCTATAATTTCATTGGGACTATAAGTTGATTCACCGTTTTATTCATGTACTGTGTCTTTCTAACCCAAACACCTTTTTCTAACTGAATGATTTCCCTATCTCTAAATGATTTTTTATCCCGGTTGATTAATTTTTGATAATGACACGTCATTATGCTGTTCGGTAAAAGTTCTCTCCATCTATGGTGATCCTGTCAGACATCTCACCCACAGGAATGTCACTAGATTTAACATTGTCAATCATGTGTGGATTAGGAAAGTTGACTACATTCTCTTTCCTTTGTATAATTTTTACTTCCTGAGTATTAATTAAGCAGTTATCTGTACTACTAATTGATGACTGATTATGGAGTTTTTCCTCCTTAGCCTGAGCCCTTGTCACAGCATTACAGTTTCTAGTAGGATCATTAAGTTTTTTCCATTTATCCAATTCCATGGGATCACACTCATTACGCCCTCAATATTGCCCACTAAAACGTCGTAAGTTGGTTTCTCGATGACTAATGCTTCAACTAGCCCTGTGTAAAATGGACTTCTAAGATTAATAGTGGCTATGGGTCTCCATGTACCGTCCCATCAAATGACGCACATAGACATTCACTATCTTTCACCAATGATCTACGGACACACACGCACGTCTCAGTGTCACGTGGCACCTTCACAGGTACATCACCAACGAACCCAGGGTAAAAATGTAAACCATTACCTCCCCTGAACTAACATTGCTCATCTTTGTCTCTGTCTTATTCTTGCTTCAATGTCTTATCTGTTGTCCTTTTCTCCCTGACTATTTCCCAATCATGTATTCAGCATAATGTCCCCTCCTGTTACACAGATAACATAACCATCACTACCTCCATTTCCCCTCTTTTGCAGTCTCGCGATCTATGTCCGCTCTCCCATGAGAAACATAATTTGTCCGTCATGTCGGTCACTGAATCTATTTATGTTCCCAGGACTTAAGCTACGGCCACGGTTAGGATATGGTACAGCTTTAGCAAAGCACAGCACATCCTGGTTGTTTTTATTCGGTTCTAACTTAGATATGGGTTTTTCTGATGTGCAGACTTATATACTTTCTCAATAAATCAGTGACATCTTCTAAAGTTTTTGGCCCTTTTTCTTTCAAGAATGCCACTAAATCTTTATGGCACACATTAATTGGGTTCTATCTACTAAAATCAGTTCCCTTAAATCATGGTACTCTTTGTTTCGCCCCAGACAGGCTTCACCCATCTATCAAAACAAACTAAGGTTGGTGATGAATAAATTGGGGTCTTCCTCTCGTGATGGGCGAATATTATTAAATTTTTCCCTGTAACCATCACATGTGTTACCATAAATTCCTCACGATTCTTTCAGAACATCATAATTTTTTATTTCATTTTCATTTAGTTTCAAACATACATCCAGAGCTTACCTCTTATGGTCCTAAAATTGACGTGGCTCCATGTATTCTTCGGCATACCAGCGCTAGTAGCTAGCATTTCAAACCCAGACAAGTATGTGTCCATACTGTCAACGCCTCTGTAAAACAAGGTAATTTAAGTGATGTGGTCACTCTATCACCTGCTCCGTTAACTCCGGGTTAGCTAACTGTCTATTGTTCTCAGACTCTAAGCGCGCCCTTTCGTTCGCGATTTCTTCCTCCTCATTTCCCGTTCTGCGGCTCTTCTTCCCTCTCTCTCTGTTCCTTTTCCTCTTCTTTCTTCCTCTCTCTCTGTTTTTCTTCCCTCTCTCTCTGTTTTTCTTCCTCCACTCTCTCTCTCTACAGATACCCAGGTTTGTAACTCTTGGCCTGTAAGGCCAAGTGCTTTACCAGCTTCAACAATATTTAAAATTGATGACATGGCAGTAACCAAAACCTATTATAACTAATAAGTGAAAATGTTTGATACTATACATCATACACAAAAAAAATATTCTATTATGTCATCAACATACAAGGCTAACAAAATACAATATTCCTTTTCAAAACCAGCAAATTAAATGTTTCGGCTGCTCAGGGTGGACCCTATTTTAACCTCTACTGTATTAAATACAGAATTCCACCAAGAACAACAAACAACAATTACACCAGATTTCAATATTCTAGTAATAAATATATATAAAAAATATGCCAACTTACATATAAAGAAATACACAATAGTAAATTATGTTCCTTGACTTCGATGGTTGATCCTCGGTGATCCTGGTCCGCGATGTTCGATGTGGGGTTGACTAACACACGGGTTGATCCTTGGTGACCCTGTCCGCGATGTTCGATGATCCTTGTTGATCCTCGGTGATCCTATGGTGGGGTCCTCTGACGATGAGGAGGTGATTCCCAGCCACACGGTAACGTCGGCCCCGTCAGTACATTACAACTCTGGCCACTTTAAGCAGTAAAGTTGGCCACTTCAGCAACAGTGCTGGCCTCTTCAGCAAACAGCAAGGTTGGCCTCTTCAGCAAACGGCAAGGTTGGCTTTCTTCAGCAAACAGTAGGGTTGGCCTCTTCAGTAGCAGCAAGGTAGGCCCTTCAGCAAACGGCTAGGGTTGGCCACCTCAGCAAACAGTAACGTTGGCCACTTCAGCAACAATAGGGTTGGCCACTTCAGCAAACAGTAACGTCGGCCACTTCAGCAAACAATAGGGTTGGCCACTTCAGCAAACAGTAACGTCGGCCACTTCAGCAAAACAATAGGTTGGCCACTTCAGCAAACAGTAACGTTGGCCACTTCAGCAAACAATAGGGTTGGCCACTTCAGCAAACAGTAACGTTGGCCACTTCAGCAAACAATAGGGTTGGCCACTTCAAAGCAAACAGTAACGTCGGCCACTTCAGCAATACTAGGGTTGGCCACTTCAGCAAACAGTAACGTTGGCCACTTCAGCAAACAATAGGGTTGGCCACTTCAGCAAACAGTAACGTCGGCCACTTCAGCAAACAATAGGGCTGGGTCATCAGCAAACAGTAACGTTGGCCACTTCAGCAAACAATAGGGTTGGCCACTTCAGCAAACAGTAACGTCGGCCACTTCAGCAAACAATAGGGTTGGCCACTACAAACAGTAACGTTGGCCACTTCAGCAAACAATAGGGTTGGCCACTCTGAGCAAACAGTAACGTCGGCCACTTCAGCAAACAATAGGGTTGGCCACTTCAGCAAACAGTAACGTTGGCCACTTCAGCAAACAGTAACGTTGGCTACTTCAGAACACAGTTTTCACGGCGCGCACCCAGGGGTGGTGGCCGCCACGTAATTCACCGATGAATACTTAACCGGTAATTACAACGAGTCTTAATGACCACCCGCTGCTCCTGAATCCAGCTAAGTCAGTCAGTTCGACGTCGGAGGTGCCAAATATATGTTACGACTTTTAATGATGATGCTTGTAGAAGGTGTAATAAATCAGACAACACAAATCACGAAGTTAACTCCAGTAACGTCAAACAATCATTTAATACTTGAACATGAACTGACATAAAGGTAGATCCAGGAGGAGCACAATAGCAAACTGTAAATATGCATCCATCTACATCGATGCCCAGCTAGACTAACTATAAAAACAAAGCATGTGCTCCCAACTACCGAGTTAATATAATGTCATTTGTACCAAATGACGTATACACTAAAGCTCCCAATATTTACACTCAAGATGGCGGAATGATGCCATGGATACTGCGGTGGGCGGAGCCTAGCGAATTGCGTCATCAAACTTAGACTATATTATTTCTCCACAATATCAGTTTCAGATATACGCAACATTAACGCTGTATTAGATTTGACCGCGAATGATTTTACACCAAAATCTGGAACTTTAAACCTCTTGGGGGACCCTAAACATTGTCCAAATGAGCTGAAATTTTGCAAGTTAACTACTGTTACCATACAGACATATTCTGTGGGTGACATCAAGATTTCAAAACTTCATTTTTTTTGGGACACCCTAATGTACATCCATATGTACCTAAACACAGCTATACATATATGTTATTCTCCAAATAAAGCCTACATTAATGAAGTTTATACATTACACATACATACATATACACATACATACATATACACATACATACATATATACACACACATACATATATACACATACATACATATATACACATACATACATATATACACACACATACATATTTACACAAACATACATACATATATATATATATACATACATACATATATACACAAACACATACATATATACACAAACATACATATATATATACACATACATACATATATACACATACATACATATACACATACATACATATATATAGACATGCATACATATATACACATACATACATATATACACACACACACATATATACACACACATACATATTTACAAACTATACATATATACACACACATACACATATGTCTACATTCATCTAGTTCACACATTACACACACATGCATATACACACACACAGACACTCACACACAAACACGCACAAACACGCAGTACAATTCAGTTGGTACTCGGGGAAATCAACTGTTTGTCAAGCTGCTTTGTACAGATTTTTTCTGTCTCATGACATTCTAAATGTATAGTATTTCTGGCCAACAGGGCGCCTCATGTGAAGTGACAATAGTGTCTACTTCACACCCCCCTTCTTCACTGCTTTGACTTAGCCTCATTTACATTCATAATTCAAATGAATTGCTTTACTCAGAGCTATAGTTTCTAGATGATCTGATCTCTGCACAGTTAATAAAGGCAATGTGATCTATTTTTAGCAAACATTCACACAGTGCTAACATTTCTACATGATATTACTTTTGGTGCAGTTGATAATATAGTCCCAACTCACTGCTGTACTCATGAAATGAGGTAAACAACAGAAAACTGGAAAACAAAAAATGACTCTGATGATATTTGACTGACCCATGATGATGTTCACTCAACTGACAGAAATGATATCTGACGAGGACGAAACATAGAGCAATGACTGCACTGGATAAAGATCACCATAATGAAACAAAGATCTTCTGACAATGATATACCTTCCAATCACTTCTGAAGACTAACTTCCATATGTGACAGGACTGTCGATGAGGACTGACCTTCACATGATGAAATGAAACTGACTGAAGTGAAATGATCCATACATAAATGGAACAAACTGGGACATGAAACACTGCATGAACAAATGATATAATGATTGACTGACATGATGAATGACACTGAATAAGACTGATCACAATAGACTTAATCACATCAATATGACCACTTTATGTGGACAGAAATTAGTATTGAACAACATTTATCTGATGAATGTATTGATGTATAGGAATCACATTGAGGATGAATGTTTTAAACACACTTTATATAGATAGAATGTTTTATAGCAGATGACCACTCTACAGATAGGATGTGCTTGAACAACATTTATCTGACAGAATGTGTTTGATGTATAGGCGAACAACATTTATGTGACAGAATGTGTTTGATGTATAGGTGAACAACATTTATGTGACAGAACGTGTTTGAACAACATTTATCTGACAGAATGTGCTTCTGATGTGGTTGTATGAATAACATTTATGTGACAGAATGTGTTTGATGTATAGAAACAACATTTATGTGACAGAATGTGTTTGATGTATAGGCGAACAACATTTATGTGACAGAATGTGTTTGATGTATAGGCGAACAACATTTATGTGACAGAATATGTTTGATGTATAGGCGAACAACATTTATGTGACAGAATGTGTTTGATGTATAGGAAAACAATTTTTATGTGACATAATATGAAGTTATTTTATAGGTCAAAACAAATATGACAAAAACCATAAAGTGACAAACCATAAAGTGACAAACGATAAATTGACAAACCATTCAATTGACAAACCATAGAGTGACAAATCCATAAAGTGACAAACCATAAAGTGATAAACCATACAATGGTGGCCAAATCCTGATCTCCATTGAGTTAACATTAAGAAGTATATTATCTAAATATTTTTCACTAAATCATGATAAAGTACAATATTTTTTAATAGTGGCGGTCAGACTTTTTAGTCAATATAGGTACTAAAAATATTTTTATGATCTAAGTCTAAGGAAATATTTACCTTTTAGTATATTTAAATAATATTTTGTAAATATATATATATATATATATATATATATATATATCAAGGTTGTAGCCAGGGGAGGGGCTGCAGTCCCCCCCTAATTAATTCTAAAAATCAAATTTTATTATAAAATATACTTTTATCATTGCGTTCCAATTTTTTCTGATATAAAACTCTCCGCACAGCCCCCCCCCCCCAAAAAAAAAAAAAAAAAAAAACCACATGGCCTTGATATATATATATATAAACAAAATAAAAGAAAATTCCTTAGACCATACAATTATTTGGATAAATCCTCGTTACTAAAATTATAAGCCCCCCACCCCTTTGTATATATATATGGTAATTACAAATTAAAAACAAAACAAAACAAAAACAACAGACAGCTAAAAATAAAGATATTCTGACAGTTGGCACTGAGGTGCTCATACATAAACAAACGCAGTGTATAGATGATCAGATGGGTAAATAGAAAAACTAAATCAGAAGATAAACAGCTACATAAATAGAGAAAACGAAGTGAGTTTTCCCCTGTCACGGTCTCGCCTGTAGCCACCGGTTCACGAGTTTGATGCTATTCTCAGAGTACACCAGTAGCTTTTTCACAAGAGTTGCTTCCTGCCACCTCCACGGAACTCAGCCACAAAGTGAGTTCCAAAGTTGGTGCCCTGCGTTTAGTTAGTTGTACGCCGGTCTATCAACATTACACAGTGAAACCAAGGTTCGATGACATCGTTGAACTATTATACTAGTTGTAGTTATTTATGATCCTTTGAAATTGACATTTATAATTAAAGTCAAATACCATTCAAATGGCCAATACTTGCTAGAACAGTTCAACTTAAGAAGTCAGTGAAGAATATATGGTCATATGTTGCTGGCCAATATTTCAAGATGGATGTATTGAATAGTATTGTGTTCTAAACTCACACGGCGATTGGTGGATTATACTTGATTCATACTAAGTGTAAACAGCTAGAATAAACCATAATTGTCTTACAACTAACATACAGTGAAAGTGAAACATTTCAGTTCAGCCGAGGTTTGATTTGTTCGAAGTACGTCTCTATATGAGACTTGAAGGAAGATGACAGGTTGACGGACACAATGGAGTTGAATAAGGTATTCATTGTGTGTATGGTGTCAGAGTATGTCTGTCCGTTCATCCATCCACCCGTCCGTACGCCTGCTTGTCTGCTCTATCTATCTATCTATCTATCTAATCTATCTAATCTATCTAATCTGTCTTTCTGTCTGTTTGTCGGTCTGTCTGTCTGTCTGTCCGTCCGTCTGTCCCATCCATCCATCTTTTTCTTTTATCTTTTTTTGTTCACACGAAAAGTATAGAGGAGTGGGTTTAATTCCTTACACAAGGCAATTTATAATATTAATAGAAAGAACAAAACCTATTAAATTGATTGTAGAATTTTTTTAGAAGTTTTTAGTCAATCAACTTGAGGAAAAAACTAACACCCAGACAAGAGTAAAAGTGTAAATCAAAATAAACCCAATTTTAGACTTCAACAAAGTTTATTATATATTAATTTAAAACGGTTATTCAATCGATAATGGATCTGTAGGAATATCATTAAAGAGAATAGACCTTTGAGATTACACACACAGACACACACACACACACAGACACACACAAACACGCACACACACACAAAGCTAACAAAGGCGATTACAAAGTATTTCCCAGGAAATATTTTTTTAATTCTTGCGAAATTTTTTTTTTCAAGAGTTAAAAAAAAATGGTGAAAACACTTAGAATCTCAGCCATTCCCTGGATTGCCAGTATTAACAATCAATGTTTATATATATATATATATATATATATATATATATATATATATATTATATATATATTTATATATCATCTACAATCAGACATATAAGACACATAGCAGCTGTAAAGTGTTTGTGAATTACGGTAATTTATTGTTTTAAGGTAATGTTGTAGGTTAAATTATGTGAACAGCTACCATCATGGAACTGTGCCATTTATTGAAAATGTTTGTATAACTTAATACTAGAACATAGGTGTATGTGTCTCAATGGACGTATCATTTAGTACTAGAACATAGGTGTAGTGTCTCAATGGACGTATCACTTAGGTGTAGTGTCTCTACCGGACGTATCACGTAGTACAAGAACATAGTTGCAGTGTCTCAATGGACGAATCACTTAGTACTAGAACATAGGTGGCGCAGTGGTTGCTTGGGAATATGCTGTTAAGTGTGGGAGCCCCAAAAAATCAACACATTCCAACAATGCTTGTTAATATTTTCTTCCTGCCCACTCCAAATGGTCTCTTCCCTTCCTGTCAACACTCTGTTTCTCAGCTCTCCCCTGTTGCATTCCCCCACCAATTCCTATTTTTCCCCACCAATTCCTATTTTTCTCCCACCAGTTCCTATTTTTCTCCCACTCAGTTCCTATTTTTTCTCCCACCAGTTACTATTTTCCTCCCACCAATCTTTATTTTTTCTCCCACAAGTTCCAATTTTTTTCCCATCAGTTCCTATTTTTTCTCCCATCAGTTCATATTTTTTCTCCCACTCAGTTCCTATTTTTTCCCACCAGTAGCCTATTCTTCTGTCACCCCCTCCCTGTCTGCGTATATATATATATATATATATATATATATATATATATATATATATATATATATATATATATATATATATATTAGGGTGGTCCAAAATAAAGAGGAAAATATTTTCTTTGATTTAAACCTCTACATTTGATTACCACAAAAAAGTGCTCAGAAATATAAAATTTCATAATTTTCAGATGAAAATTTAGAGGTTGCACAAGCTCTCTGAAAATTTAGGTATGTTCTCCATTTACCACATTTTATCCCGAATATTGATGAACCTGAATAAAGTCTGGTTCTGTCCAAAGAAGTTTCTGCATCATTAGATAGATCACCAGTTAGTGATCGTACAGCAGTCCATTTACTAGCTGCGCAGCTCATTCTCTTGGTCACATGAAGTTAAAGAATTGTATGATCCACAAGTACCATTAACTGTACATTGGGATGGAAAATTGCTTCCAGATCTCACAGCCAGGGAGAATGTTGAGATATTGCCAGTGATTGTAACAGGACTGCGAATAGAGTGCTTGCTAGGTGTACCAGAGACTTCAGGGACAGGTGACAGTCAAGCTCAAGCTGTAGTTGAATGTCTAAAGGTCTTGGACATTTGTGAAAGTAGTAGCATAAGTTTTTACACAACAGCAAGTAACACTGGGGATTCCAAAGGGGCATGTGTTTTAATTGAAAAGCTGTTTGAAAAGTCTTATTCATCTTGCTTGCCGCCACCATATGATGGAAATTGTTCTGGAAAAAGTGTTCACCGTATTGAAAATAAGTGGGCCCTCATCTGGACCCGATATTTCACTTTTCAAACGATTTAAAGAGCAGTGGCATTTGTGAGAAGGGATCCTATGATACTGCAGATGGGATGACTGGAAGTAGACCTTTTCAAAGAGAGCACATTGCAGTTTGCAAATGACAATCTTCAAATTCGTCACTCACGAGATGATTACAGAGAATTTTTGAACTTGCTGTCATATTTCTTGGAGGAACACCACCACGTGGATCTATCCATGCCCCAGGAGCTGTACACATACGTTGGATGGCAAGAATAATTTATTACTATAAGATGTGGATGTTTAAGAAGCAGTTTAAGGTGAGGCCTTCTGAAGAACAAGGACTGTTTCAGTTCCTCTGTTTTGTTTCAGTAATTATATGAAACTGTGGTTTCAAGCCCCACAGCCAGCAAGGGTGCCATTAAATGACCTACAATATATGAAGGATTTAGAAAAATATAACTCCGTTAATTCAGTTATTGGAAAAGCAGCAATAAAAGCTTTCAGTCGACATATATGGTATCTAAGTAAAATTACAGTAGGCTCCTGCTTTTTTTATGAAAATATTGATCCTACAAAAAGGTTCAGATGCTTAAAAATATGCAAGAAAAACCTGGATCTACAAATCGATCTCAGCGTCTTGATTCCAATGGATTCTATGCAGACCAGCCCATCAGCTTCTTTGTTACAAACAATACAAAGGCATTTTCTCTCCATTCTTGGTGTGCCATATTCATTCCTGGAAATGTCCTCTGAAACATGGAGCAACAACAATAAATAAAAACATGCAGAAAAGGTTGAAGTAATTCTTCCTTAAGGTGCTGCAAGAACACCGACGATTATATCGGATGCAACGAAGACCACAGTGGCTAATGGACTGGCAAAAAGCAGTCAGTGAATATGACGTCCATATATAGTAAACACTTTGCTCTGTTGCATTCTATTATTTTATTTGTTTTGAGGTTGTTATTTCATGTTTAACACTAAACAATTAACATAAACCATTAAATTACTATTTAGTACCAAATCGATGTTTTCATTGCCTTTGCGCAACCCCTAACATTAATGATTGAATTCATTTTTTCTGAAAACCTCTTTTGTTTCTGGCAGAACATAATGCAGGCCTTAAATTTAGAAAAATCGAAAAATTTTTGGACCACCCTTTAATATATATATATATATATATATATATATATATATATATATATATATATATATATATATATATAGTTATGGACTTGGGGACATTCAGCAGGACCTGAAAAAGTCCCAAGGTTCTGAGATTCGATCCCGAAAATCTCTACGTTCGGGACAGCTAAGCGCTCTACACCACTCGACCACTTTAAAATGGTGAATTTATAAATCAGTTCCTTAAAACAACACACCTGTTACTTGAACGAAACAAAGTCTCTAGCCGTAAATTTATTAAAATTTATTCATAACATATAATGTTAATATTTTGATATGACTTTTTTTATCACAGCAGACGATAAATATTTTTGGATTAATGATGATGCGCATTTCTGACTTATTTTTGATGGAGAAGTGCTTAAATTATTTACAAATATGGATTTTTTTTTCCCTGCGCTCCGCATAGCTAAATGTTACGTGTCTCCATGGCGACACTCGAGATTCAACATGGCCAATTATTTATGTCAGTGTTTGCCAGCCCACGGGCCTTCAGACCGGTACCGGTCCGTGGATCAAATAGCACTGGGCCGCGAAAACATAACTTTTTTTTTTCCTTTTCTTATTTACTGCTGTGTATTTCCGCGGACGAAGTTAACCTATAACTGAGCGGCTGTGAGCGGCAGTAATTGGTGTAAATCAAACAATCTAAACTATAAAGGTATCCACAAACCAAAGCGAAACTTTCCGCTGCGCTATTTCTCACGTGAGATTTTTCTAAGCGCGAAAAACCCTCGCTAGACCTAGGTTAGCGAAAGTGTGCGTTAGCCGACCGGAAATAATGATTTTTTTAATGTTCTTTTTTTTTGTTGAAGACGTTGGCAGACATTTTCTTCTTATTATCCATTTTCTACAGTTATTGTATTTTACAAGTAAAAAGTGAAAAAAACACTTTTTGGTATAATTTGATATAATTCATGTTTCTATATAAATGTAAGTCTTAATTGTTAATTTTAAGACATTTATATCAATTTTAACCTTGATTTTCTACTTGAGTCGATGTTTCTAGGCAGCCATTGGATTGTTTACACCGCGAAACGCGAAAAAACTATGCAAGAAGCGATGCCGCGAAATTCTCTGCACCGTCGCGGAAATTCTCCGTTTGAGCATCTCCATATAAATACATTGCCGCGAAAGAGGGCGAATTACGCGACCTGCTCAGATACGCGAAATTCGCTTTGGTTTGTGGATACCTAAATAATCAACTTCGTTCCCCATTCCCAGGGTCATGGTGAACTGATCAAACGTCGACTGGTCCACGGCGAGAAAAAGGTTGGGGGACCACTGATATATGTGGATTGTACACAGGGACGGCATCACTCAGTTTGCTGATTGTACACAGTATCGATATTGCTGATTGTACATAATGATTTGTTGATTTATCTTTCTGCGCATTTAGTGATTTATGATAGAAACGTTGATTGTATAATTTGATTTTTTATAAATATGTCATTTGTACCCAGCGATATATATTAACAAACACGTTAAATGTACATAATATTCTTTTGATAAATATTGTCTTTATAACCAGTGACGCAACCAGCAAAAAATGCTGGGGGGGCGTTCACATATTGAAAAAAGATGGTTTGACAGTCTTTTTAGTAACTTTATATAGTAAAATATGTATTGATGATTTCCGTCCTGAGGGGGGGGTGGCTCAAGCCCCCTCCCGGTTGTTGCCACTGTTTGTAACCAGTAAAATATGTAACTATTTGTACCCTTGCAAAACCTTTGGCTAGAGTTATATCCCCTTAGGCTGATCGGTAGGCTAGGTTATTTTTTGGTTTCAGGAAGATCCGATTTTTTCATGATTGTATTTTAAACTGGAATACTATTGTATTCATTCTTTACTTTCGATTTAACGCAGAACCCAAATCGCTATTATATATATATATATATATATATATATATATATATATATATATTATTCTGTGATTTAGTTATACATCTTTTAATTACACCTTAAGGGGTTCGCTGATTTAACTAATCAAGATGTTGATGAACATTTGGATAAAAAAATGATCAAGGAAGTGTTTTTAAAAAAATAAAACTGCAATAATTTGGTGAACTGTTGAGTGAAATAGATAGAAATGATTTAAGAACTGTTGAGTGAAATAGATAGAAACGGTTTAAGAACTGCTGATAAAATAGATAGAAATGGTTTAATAACTGTTCTTCTTCTTCTTTGTTCTCGATATATGATTATGGAGGATTTCAAACGACCAGGTCTATAAAGCTTTATTTAACCGCACGGTGGCATCCAGATCCGTCTCGCTCCCATAAAGTTTTTGATTGAAGGAGGTCATCTGTGGCCAGAACTGTTGAGTGAGATAGATAGAAATGATTTAAGAACTGTTGAGTGAAATAGATAGAAATGATTTAAGAACTGTTGAGTGAAATAGATAGAAATGATGTTTTGGGTGAACTGTTGAGTGAAATAGATAGAAATGATTTAAGAACTGTTGAGTGAAATAGATAGAAATGATTTAAGAACTGGAGTGAAATAGATAGAAATGATTTAAGGAGGTGTAAGGGGTGGGAGTAGAGCGACTGGTGAGTGTTCACACACGACACACCCAACTCCCTAAAACACACGACACACCAACTCCCTACTTATGCCTTTGAAAAAAAAAAAAGGACAGAAATCACATTCCGTAATGGGTTAGTCAATCATGTATTCAGGGAAAAAAATTATGGATACATAGATTACTTCGTTTCAAATGAGAAACAAAAATGTGCTCCGAAAAATAATTTCTCATAATGAACAAAATGGGTAAAACAAATGACAGTGTTACCACTAGCTTCACATATAATTACTTTGTGTACACTGGAGCAAAGTAACTTGGGGAGTAGCGAAGCTCAGTATGCTGTGTTGAAAGTCTGTTGAATTTATATAATCATTGTTACATTTAAAAGATTATATGGATGTTATATTTCACATACAATGTATGTATGTATGTATGTAAGTATGTATGTATACATGTATGTTTGTATGTATGTATGTGTATATATATATGTATGTATGCATGTCTATATCTATCTATCTATCTATCTATCTATCTATCTATCTATCTATCTATCTATCTATCTATCTATCTATCTATCTATCTATCTATCTATCTATCTATCTATCTATCTATCGATCTATCTATCTATCTATCTATCTATCTATCTATTCATCTATCTATCTATCTATCTATCTATCTATCTATTCATCTATCTATCTATCTATCTATATCTATATCTATCTCTCACTCTGTCTCTCTCTGTCTCTCTCTCTCTCTTTATATATATATATATATATATATATATATATAAAATCCATTTATGTCAATCTATCTACAAGTCTGTCTGTCTATCTTTAATTCACTAATTCAGTTGTGTGCGTCGTTCTATCACCATACAATTATTATTATTTTCGATGACGTCATTAGGTCCAGCCGTCCACTCTGAGATCTACTGACCTCAACATATCACAGTAGAAGTAATCACGTGACATTAATGGAATATTAATTTGCCTACACTCGTTGACGCTGTCTCTAGACCCTGGGATGTGCGCTTGTGTGGAAGGTGTGGGTCGATGGGAAGTCTTGTCAAGATGACAGCAAAAGAAAGTTAAAAAAAAAAAGCAAACAACATATTTTATTCTTTATCGACTAATTTGTTCTACCTGAAGGAGAATATAACCGATAATCTTGTAAATATGATGACTTCGCGGGCTGACAAGTCATGCGTGACAAATGACGGGTCATTAACTCTGCCAATTGTTTACTGCATTTAACCAATATGGCGTCTGTTCTATATATCTAAACAAACGATTCATTTGACCTACTTTGACTTCAGCTGATTTTTAGAGCATTTTCGAAAAAAAGCTCTATTGTCCCTGTTTTGTCTGTCTGTCTGTCCGTCATCACCCTAGATCTCAACAACCATAAATCCTAGATCCATGATGGCTATATCATTTTGTAGGTCTTGTCCTGCCATGTGTACATCATTTCGCGATCTGACCTCTGAGGGGCGAATACTAGTGCTTCGTTGGGTACCGTTTTTTTTACTATATAAGCTATATTAACAAAGGTGCGTACAAAGGGCAACTCCACATTATTTTTGTAACAGTTATTAAACACTTACTTCCTCTCATTTTATCCCATACCACGAAAATGCTCTAAAACGTCCTTGTGTCCGAAAACGGTACAGGCTTAAATTGCTTGTTTTTCTCAAAATCCCTTTTTGAATTTATGTTTTCATTTTAATCCGGTAAAATTGGACATGCAACACGGTATTTATTTTAATTTGTAAATGTCTCCAGACACTTGCATGAGTTATGGCAGTTATGATAATTGTTAATTTCGATAAGTTGACATAAACACAATGTCTTGTTTTTAAATGTAATATCTACTAAGAGTGCTTATTAAATTAATTCACCCTTATGATGTTTTTAAAAAAATTAAAATGGATGCAACGAATTCTTTATTAATAGGATCTTGGCAACATTCGGATAAAACTAAATTTCTTGATATTTCAAATAATTTTATAATCGAACTAGAATATAATGTAAGTAATGGTAGTTGATTCATCTATTATTTGCATGATAAACAGCGAAGTAGAATCTGTAACTAACCAGGGCACGCCTTACGAGTTGCGGGCCCAATTTAACGGATGCTGGCGAGACCCCTCTTCAAGCCTGTGACAAGAGCCATGACTGATAGTGATAAGCCAGCCGTAAGTTGCAGGGCCTCTGCCGGGTGCGGGGTGTCCAATTTCTGGAGCAATAAATAGTTCCCGATAGCTCGGTGTCAGTGAATGGGTGGGTCACCTGCAAGTAATGGAGTAGACTGTGGGTTCTACTCACTGCGACTCCATTTTCCTAATGTACACCGTGGTACCTCCATGCCAGTCAACCTGTAGAATTCTTTGGAGAAATTATGACTCTAGCTATACGAATTTATATTTATGACTATGTGAATGTGAGCTATGTAAATGTGAGATGTGTGAATGTAAGCTACGTGAATGTGTTACGTGAATGTAAGCTACGTGAATGTAAGCTGTGAATGTAAGCTATGTGAATGTAAGCTATGTGAATGTGAGCTATGTGAATGGAGCTATGTGAATGAGATCTATGTGAATGTGGCCATGTGAATGTGCTATGTGAATGTGAGCTATGTGAATGTGTTGCGTGAATGTAAGCTATGTGAATGTGAGCTGTGTGAATGTAAGCTATGTGAATGTAAGCTATGTGAATGTAAGCTATGAATGTGAGCTGTGTGAATGTGATCTATGTGAATGTGAGCTATGTTTATCTATATATAGAAAGATTCCCTGAGGTAGATTGGCATTATGAGCGGGAACTTCCAATGTCAGAATATGATACTAGACTCCTGTAATCAAGTAATCATTATGCATGATTACATTCTTATACTTCTGAGATAAAGAAAATGTTTATGGTTTATTTTACTGGATGTACAGTCACAATGGTCAATCTGCTTCATTTATAATTTCAGCGACATAACCGAATGAATCACTGATCTGCTTTATAACGACACAAACTGAGTGAATCAATGATCTGCTTTATAACGACACAAAATGAGTGAATCACTGATCTTATAACGACACAAACTGAGGGAATCACTGATCTGCTTTATAACGACACAAACTGAGGGAATCACTGATCTGCTTTATAACGACACAAACTGAGTGAATCACTGGATTCACTTTATAACGACACAAACTAAGTAAATCACTGATCTGCTTCGGCAACGACACAAACTGAGGGAATCACTGATCTGCTTTATAACGACACAAACTGAGGGAATCACTGATCTACTTTATAACGACAACCGAGTGAATCACTGATCTGCTGAGTAAATGACACAAACTGAGGGAATCACTGATCTAGTTTATAACGACACAAACTGAGGGAATCACTGATCTGCTTTATAACGACACAAACTGAGGGAATCACTGATCTGCTTTATAACGACACAAACTGAGGGAATCACTGATCTACTTTATAACGACACAAACTGAGTGAATCACTGATCTGCTTTATAACGACACAAACTGAGTGAATCACTGATCTGCTTTATAACGACACAAACTGACGGAATTACTGATCTACTTTATAACGACACAAACTGAGGGAATCACTGATCTGCTTTATAACGACACAAACTGAGTGAATCACTGATCTGCTTTATAACGACACAAACTGAGGGAATCACTGATCTACTTTATAACGACACAAACTGAGGGAATCACTAATCTGCTTTATAACGATACAAACTGAGTGAATCACTGAACTGCTTTATAACGACACAAACTGAGTGAATCACTGATCTGCTTTATAACGACACAAACTGAGGGAATCACTGATCTACTTTATAACGACACAGACTGAGTGAATCACTGATCTGCTTTATAATACCAACTGAGGGACTCACTGATCTGCTTTATAACGACACAAACTGAGGGAATCACTAATCTGCTTTATAACGACACAAACTGAGTGAATCACTGAACTGCTTTATAACGACACAAACTGAGTGAATCACTGATCTGCTTTATAACGACACACAAACTGAGGGAATCACTGGATTCTAATATAACAACACAGACTGAGTGAATCACTGATCTGCTTTATAACGACACTAACTGAGGGACTCACTGATCTGTTTTATAACACAAACTGAGTGAATCACTGATCTGTTTTATAACGACACAAACTGAGGGAATCACTGATCTACTTTATAACGACACAAACTGAGTGAATCACTGATCTGCTTTATAACGACACAAACTGAGGGAATCACTGATCTACTTTATCCAATAGAGAATCAGTAACTACGACTCAGATAGATTCCTTTAATTTCTCTCCCCCATTACGACCTTACATAGCCCAAGCAGTGCAGCAAAGGTAACACACAGTGGCGGCAAACTGGGGGCAGGGTATTTGATCCTCCCAGACCAAATCATCAATACATATTTTAATATGAGAGTTACTAAAAAGACTGTCAAACTGTCTTTTTTCTATATGTGAGCCCCCAGCATTTTTTTCTATATGTGAGCCCCCCCCCCCCAGCATTTTTTGCTGGTTGCGAAAAATTCACCAAAAATAGTAACTCTTGTGTTAATGAATTGAATTTACGATTTTAAACATTAATTGTACGTCTTGCCAACTCCACCATTGCTAGTAAGAGCGGATCCATTCTGGCGTTCACAATTTTACTGTAGTCAATATAATTAATTTCAAAATATTTTTTATAATCCAAACCAAAGAGATTATTTTACCTGTTTTTAACTCAAGCCTTTTAAAAATTATTTAAAAAAATATTTTTGTATATCTTTGAAAACTACCATTGTAACGTTAATCAGGGCTATAAAATTTATCCACTGTAGCCAAGTTGGTCATTTTGTTCATTCAATGTTTCTACTTCTCAGTGGAACGTGGGACGGATGGTCGGTAAAGCGCTCGACTGTCGACCTGAAGGTACCTGGTTCGATCTCCCCGGCTATATCTCCGTGGTGCCTCCATGGACATTGCACTATCGGCTATGGTGGTGATGAAAGAAGGGCACCATAAAAACCGTCCCATTAGTGGTTTACAGGATCTTTTGGTGAATTTGATCTCATCCTTACAGGGACTTCTCACATCACAGTGGAACAGATTGATGTCTATGACTGCTAGATCTGTGATATATTTAAATATTTGAAAAAATTCTCTCGCCATCTCCCCTCTCCCAAAAAAGAAAACAAAAATCAATGTTTTGATTGTTCCGCTAGACTGAGTCCGACACAATGTTCAATTAACTGAAAAAAAGGGACAAATTGTTTAGAGAAAAAATAATTGCGGATGTTTAAAAACAAATACCGGGAATCAAAACGAAGGAAAAAAACCACACAATGAAGCGAACATTTTCTTATGACCAGTGACAATTGACGTGATAACAATTTTATAACCCATTTGATGATTGGCTATGTGATGACAATATAACATCCCATATGAAACTTGGTTATGTGATGACAATATAACATCCCATGTGAAACTTGGTTGTGATCACAATTTAACATCCCATTTGACGATTGGTTATGTGATGACAATATAACATCCCATATGATATTTGGTTAGTTATGTGATGACAATATAACATTCCATATGACATTTAGAAAATGTGATGACAATTTAACATCTCATATGACCATTGTTTTTTTTAAGATAACATAACATCCCATATGACATTTAGTTATTTAATGAAAAACATAACATCACATATGACATTTGATTTTGTGATGAAAATTTAACATCCCACGCGACCATTGATATTTTGGTAATTTGGTAATAACAAACATTCCCCTGTGACAGTTGAAAATCTATGACAGAATAACATTCCCATATGGCAGTAGATAATCTAATGACAATCTAACAAATCACATGGCATTGAGCTTCAGAATGGACATACAACTCTGTTTATTGATGAGGATGTACTTTATATGAAGCTGGCCACATTTGCACACAAACTATCTCTAGTCGACTGGACAGTTGAACTAATTGTTCTCTGCCAGTGGTCATGGCAGAGACCAACATTTATCATCTCTTAATGCCCAATGGGGAGCTGTTTTTATTACTTTCTAATGAATGTCTAACAAAGAGATAGACTTCAGTCTCAATGTTTGGATCTGTGTTATTGTATACGTGAAGATGGTGAGTTATGCACTCATGTAAATGGTTATAATATATTGAACAGTACAGACTAGAGTATTCATAATGTATTGAACAGTACAGACTAGTGTATTCATATTATATTGAACAGTACAGACTAGTATTCATATTATATTGAACAGTACAGACTAGTGTATTCATATTATATTGAACAGTACAGACTAGAGTATTCATATTCAAACACAAAGACAATTCCTCAACATGTGCAGTGCACATTGTGCACATTTATTTCCTTAAGTTATGATTTTAAACGAATACAAACATGGACGGGACGTGTTTTTGCATAAAATTCTGACACATCTGGAAATCGTCAAAGTTAAATTGATTGATTTGCTGTTCTAAATTTGAAATAAGCTGAGATAGAGACTGAGAGCTTCAGATTTACTGTGTTCCTTGGATGTCTTGTGTATACAGTTAATTCATTTACTATGTCTTTTGATGTCTTGTGTATACAGTTAATCTGTTTACTATGTCTTTTGATGTCTTGTGTATACAGTTAATCTATTTATTGTGCCTTTTGATGTCTTGTGTATACAGTTAATCTATTTACTAAATCTTTTGATGTCTTGTGTATACAGTTGTTCTATTTACTGTGTCTTTGGATGTCTCCAACCAACACAAAAAAATCATGTTAATGATAGAGAAAGCAAATGAAGAGATACTAAATGATTTTAATGAAATTAGATATAGTTTTACGACTCTTTTCTTATTTGGAGTAATAGTTACTCAATAGTAATCTAAAAATCAAAGAAAATTAAGTATTTAGGTCTAAACTGCAACATTTGTATTTTACATCGTTGACGTCACACTAATTATATGCAGGTATGAGGCCTGACAGAAATATGCCGATTAGCTACTAAATGTAGATAAATCTTCGTTGTCTTCTACTTTAATTAGAATAAATCAGTTTGCCAAGTGCAGAAAGCACTGTGAAGTATTGAATGGAGCAATATGACCTATATATTAAAGGAACAATACATATTGGATAGATCAATAAATATTTGAATGAGTGTGGCTTAAAAATTATGACTGTGGATTTAAGTGAGTAAATGTATTAAAAACACAGCAACAACAATTTTAAATTAGGATTCCACTTCTTCCACCCTCGTTACAGTAGCCTCCAATAAGATTTCCTAGCTAGTATCATCATAGTTTCAGTAGCCTCCAATAAGATTTCCATAGCTAGTATCATCATATTTCAGTAGCCTCCAATAAGATTTCATCATATTTCAGTAGCCTCCAATAAGATTTCCCCATAGCTAGTATCATCATATTTCAGTAGCTCCAATAAGATTTCATCATATTTCAGTAGCCTCCACAAGATTTCCTCATACTAATATCATCATATTTCAGTAGCCTCCCAACGATTTCACCATTTCTAGTAGCTCCAATAAAATTTCCCCATAGCTAGTATCATCATATTTCAGTAGCCTCCAATAAGATTTCATCATATTTCAGTAGCCTCCAATAAGATTTCCCCATAGCTAGTATCATCATATTTCAGTAACCTCCAAGATTTGATTATATTTCAGTAGCCTCCAATAAGATTTCCCATAGCTAGTATCATCGCTATTTCAGTAGCCTCCAATAAGATTTCCCCATAGCTATCATCATATCTTCAGTAGCCTCCAATAAGATTTCCCATAGCTATATCATCATATATTTCTAGTAAATTCCAGTAAGATTTCCCCATAGCTAGTATCATATCAGTAGCCTCCAATAAGATTTCCTCATAGCTGGTATCATCATATTTCAGTAGCCTCCAATACTTCCCCATAGCTAGTATCATCATATTTCAGTAGCCTCCAATAAGATTTCCCCATAGCTAGTATCATCATATTTCAGTAGGCTCCAATAAGATTTCCCCATAGCTAGTATCATCATATTTCAGTAGCCTCCACTGATTTCCCATAGCTAGTATCATCATATTTCAGTAGGCTCCAGTAAGATTTCCCCATAGCTAGCATCATCATATTTCAGTAGCCTCCAATAAGATTTCCCCATAGCTAGTATCATCATATTTCAGTAACTTTCAATAAGATGCCCCCATTGTAACGTATTTTCAGTCGAGACATCCTGTTACATGTTCAACACAAGTTGTTCCCCAACTTCGGAAATTAAAAAAATAAACAACAACGTTAAAAAACCAGTTTTTTTTTCGTTTCACTTCTATGCGGTCAAGAAAGAATACAAATGTAGGTTAGTGATTTTTTTTAAAGGAAATTCCAGATCCCAGTGACGTACAAGAAAGATAATCTCTGAAAAAAAGTAGTTCATCTAATAATACCCTGACATGAACATTTCACTATGACTTTAATGTGCTGTTGTTTTGTTTTCTTTTATTTATCCTGATTCTGTTCCATGTTTTATATTTCCCGTAGTTTCTTTCCATATTGTCCTCCCCCATTTCCGGTCTGTCTGCCCCCTCTCTCCTCCCTCCTAAATCTGCCCGAGGACACCTCTATTTCCATTTCTATCGATTCATTTTTATTTCTTAGCTCAGTTTAGCTTTTTATACCCTGCCCTTCTTGAGTTGTAACGTTACACACTCCACCTGTATACATATAATCACTTGGTCAGACAAATTTATTAGGACAGCTGACAGATATAATAGAAGGTGAGGCGATTAGACTCAGTACTTTTTTTTTAAACGATTACAAACAAATCTTCTCATGACACAATAATCATCTGTAGCTATGACCCTGTGCTCAATTTAATGTGGCTGCTTCTTCAGTTCTCCCGTGGTATCTCTACTGTCAATACCTAGCGATGATCTTGACTTAGATGTAGAATGGACGGTGCAAGAGCTGTTGTCGCAATAGCTACAGATTTTGGTAATGAGGGCAAAGAGATGAGTACCTCATACTAATATTTGGATCTCACTGATATAACAATTTCAGTTGCCTATCACAGGGGTGGGCAAACTACGTCCCGCGGGTCGATTGCGGTCCGGCAGAGTATGTTATGCCGACCGTATGCATGTACATATTGCTATCCTCTGCGTCGATGTTAATTTTTTCTTGTTTAGAGTTTTTGCAATATTTTTGAAATTTTATTTCGACTATTTGGATTCAAATGCCAGGGATATTAAATCGGTTTTGTGGCTCCAGAATGTTAGTGATTACTAGCACATTAATTGTAAACATTCCTATTTGCAACTGCTTTTAATTAAAAGCAAAAAAGACTTTCTGATTTAACCATGAGTGCTGCCAAAAAAAGAAATATTGAGAATGAATGTCATGTTTTAAATGACGAATGGACTGCTAAATACTGTTTCCCAGCGTTGGAGAAACTGTCTACTTCTCAGACATGAGTGTGTGAGCGTTCCTAAGAAGTACAACTTAAGAAGACACCACCAAACAAAACATCATCTATTCAGAATGAACTCAATATATGACACTGTTCCAATTGTCTATCAATATAAACATCATCTGTTCAGTTATCGTATATAAACATGACACACAAGATATGACACAGTTCCAATTGTCTATCAATATTAATATCATCTATTCAGAAAGACCACAAGATATGACACACAAGATATGCACATTGGTTCCAATTGTCTATCAATATTAACATCATCGGCCTAGAAAGACCACAAGATATGACATAGTTCCAATTGTCTATCAATATAATCATCTTATACTTACATGGACATAATACCAGAACATATTTTACCGATATAATAAGTTGGCCAGTGAAGAAATTTTGTCTCATAGAAATCTCGAATCATACACCATATTAGAGTCACTTCAATTACTTGTAGTTATTCCTAATGACAGAGGCATTTACTCTGCAAAAGAAAGAAATGATTAGTAATTCAGTAAGACGTCATTAGTTCAGTCTGTTCTTCTCGTTGCCATGAAAACAATAAAAATCGAGAAGAAACCATGATATTTTTTAAACCACCATAGCTCACTTCGTAATTGAGGTTATCAATATTACTTTGAAATTTGATAGTTGTCTTTGAAGTACTCATCTTTCCACATTTAAATATAATAACAGCTTAGTTAGGTTTAAAGTTTAGACTTTATTTCAAGAACAGTGAAGTAAAAACTTTAGCAGGGAAGGGCAACAGCGGACTTAAAGACAACAAGCAGCCTTTCAAAATAAATAAGTTCAGCGAGAATAAATGTTGTGTGACCTTTTAAACACATTGATCACACAAATTCTCCATGAATCAAACACCCTAGCACACACACTCACAAAGCCTAGCAAATACACTCAAATCAAAATACACATTTAGAACGGTTGGTGGTTGTGCATCAAAATAATCAAAGTGGAGTACTATCAAAGTGGAGTACTTTCAAGGTGGAGTACTATCAAAGTGGAGTACTATCAAAGTGGAGTACTATCAAAGTGGAGTAATATCAAATTGGAATACTATCAAAGTGGAGTACTATCAAATTGGAGTACTATCAAATTGGATTACTATCAAAGTGGAGTACTATCAAAGTGGAGTACTATCAAAATGGAGTACTATCAAATTGGAATACTATCAAAGTGGAGTACTATCAAAGTGGAGTGCTGTCAAATTGGAATACTATCAAAGTGGAGTACTATCAAAGTGGAGTACTTTCAAGGTGGAGTACTATATCAAAGTGGAGTACTATCAAATTTTAGAACTATCAAATTGGAGTACTATCAAGTGGAGTACTTTCAAGGTGGAGTGTCGGAGTACTATCAAAGTGGAGTACGTTCATGTGGAGTACTTATCAAAGTGGAGTACTATCAAAGTGGAGTACGTTCAAGGTGGAGTACTATCAAAGTGGAGTACTATCAAATTGGAGTACGTTCAAGGTGGGAGTACTATCAAAGTGGAGTAGGCTACTATCAAAGTGGAGTACTATCAAAGTGGAGTACTTTCAAAGTGAATTACTATCAAAGTGGATTACTATCAAAGTGGAATACTATCAAGGAGCGATGTTCAGGTCTTCAAATCTTCGCAGCCAAGGTCGTCAAATAGTGACTTGTGTTATAAAACCACCAACCCTTTACCACGCCTTGCCTTATTACATACAAATAGGTGAACTCAGAATAGTCATTGATAAGTAGGTTCATTAAAAGTTCCTTGATTTATTTATGTCTAATGTTGTTTATACGAGAAGTTGTCCACCTTTAAGCTACAGGCTGCAGAAAGGTTGTCCTCCCTTTAGCTACCGGCTGCAGAAAGGTTGTCCACCCTTGAGCTACAGGCGACATGCATTCGTTTAAAAACTTTTCTTTTAAATTTGACACGGAAACGTAAACATTTGAATCTGAGATGAAATGGGTTAAAAGTCTCATGATTGTATCTTTGCTAGATGTTAATGTTTTCAAATTTTCACGGGTGCATGAAAACGGAGAAATAGAGAAAGTACGATAAACGAAAATGGCTAATCTCTTATAATTCAGACAGTTTCATACAGAATTTTTCAGTTATTTGCAGTGCGAAAAACTAATTTTTTTCTATCAAATCTCAAATTTCCCTCAGACACTCATGAAAATAGCATGATGGTGTTCCTGATCATGATATGTTTTCTACTTAGTGCATTATGTCCCTACTTTCTCATCACTGTCCATTGCTCTATATGACAGTTTCAACTCTAGCGATAAAACATCTCCTACTTATAAGAACTTCATAGGTCTAACACTGTTTTCCCCCTAGGCAATCGTTCATTGGCTGTTTCACCAACAATACCAGTTTAAACTTGTCTATTGGGTATTAACAGATAAACTCGCAGACCAAAAGATAGAACAGTGAAGAAGATGAAACCAGACTATAAACAAATAAAGTTCAGTGGTTTTAAAAAAAATGTATTTTTCTATTGAGGCGCCACAACACAATTAAGCATTGCCAGTTGTTTTTTTGTGGAATCAGACGTCATTCAAGCCGATATTTCTTTTTATCCTTTTTTAAAGCTAGCCACTGTCCATCGTCCACCACACTCTGACAACACACCAGTGAACCACTAGGTCACAACTTCCTCTATTCTTACACACATACTTGAGCTATCAGAGGTTCTATGTCTATTCCCATACACACTTGAGCCATCAGAGGTTGAGACTTGTATGCTCATTCTTACACACATAATTGAGCCATCAGAGGTTGACTTATGTCTATTCTTACACACATACTTGAGCCATCAGAGGTTGACATATGTCGTTAAGGCCAAGAGCGCAAAAATAAATATTGGGCCCTAAAAATACGAGAGATGTATCATAGGGTTTATAGTATTTTGTTGGGCCCCTAAATATTCGGGAGCCCTGGACACATATTCGGTGCGCTCGTCCTTAAATCCACCTCTGCGAGCCATTACTACGACTTGGACATTACGCACAAGGTTCAGCAGTTAAACTTAAAAATGATACACGAATTTCATCCACTTCTTGTAGCTCTATCGTCTAGTTTAACTTTACATATTTCCCGCTGTGAACAACGGGCATCTATCTATCTATCTATCTATCTATCTATCTATCTATCTATCTATCTATCTATCTATCTATCTATCTATCTATGAGAGAGATTTCGAAAAAGGCATCCACCATGTGAGGCGCAACTTAACCTTTGACCTATTTACTCTCACAAATTAATTTGATAATATGTCCACTTGCCATCACAGAGTGAAAACATTTGTTATTTCTAGTTTCTTTCTTGAGCGACAGAAACATGTCCAATGAGGTGTGATAAAAACATTTCTTAATGTCTTGTATAAATTAACGCTGTAGCCCCCGGATTTCAGAATCATTAAACAGTAAGGTAAACAATATCCGGGTCACTTGAGGAGTTCACATAACTCAACGAGTGCATCTGTTAGGAGCATAAATGACCGGCAAGGATATTACTGACGGCTACAGATTGGTGAACATGTGCTGATGATTTGTAACATTATATGACTGTCAGATGAAGTGTATTTATAATAATGAGTTTGCAGTTGTACCGGCGTTGCCCGGAAGATAGTGCATAGAGACACTTGATGAATTAATGTATTCGTATATGTATTATTTGTTGTATGATGTTCCGTCCAAACTGCTTAGCCATCTTAGATATTTCAGGTAATGGCAAAATTACGCCCCCCTACCCCAGAATATATTTTGATGTCTATATTACAGCTTTTCATCCAGTTGCTTGTATATATATACATGTCTATATTACAGATTTGACATCCTGTTGCCTTTTATGTATTCATGTCTATATTACAGGTTTGACATCTTGTTGTCTTTATGTATTCATGTCTATATTGCTAGATTTGACATCCTTGTTGCCTTTATGTATTCATGTCTATCTTACACATTTGACATCCTGTTGCCTTTATGTATTCATGTCTATCTTACACATTTGACATCCTGTTGCCTTTTGGTATTCATGTCTATATTACACCATTGACATCCTGTTGTCTTTATGTATTCAGTTCATTTCGGTTTTTTTTGTTTTCAGCTTCTTTGACCTTTTTTTTGTAATTGACTGTGATTTTTATTTGGGTGTTTACTGACTTGAACTTTGCTCTTTATTGCGTCAATGTAGTAAATATTATTATTTTGTCTGGTTGTTCCTATATTTGTAGACATTTATTGCTGACCACCTTGTGCTCGACTGAGTCCGTTTCCCTCTCAACAATTTTACTTACTCTGGGTATTACAATAGTTTCCGGGTCACTTCTTGAATATTTTAATGGTTAGTGTAGTTTACTGTAGCCGTGCGGAATGCACTAGTTAGTGTTTCACTCTGGTTGGTTAATTTAGTTTGTCTTCACTATGATGCAAGTCTAGTTTGTTTATTGGATGTCTGGCACTTTCTCTAGTTTTCTATCAGTTTACGAGCACTTTAACCTAAATATATATATATATATATATATATATATATATATATATATATATATATATATATATATGAAAAAAAACAAACAGACCAAAAAAATAAAACAATTTTCAACAAAACCTTTTATGTATTTAAACATTGAAGAGGGGAAATGTAATCTCCATAAGTACACATGTCTGTTGTCTTTTTTGAAATATGACATTGAAATGAATTATTGGCTGAGTTTATATTAAAGGCAAATGTAATAGTATTTATGCACGGTCTGCCCAGCATGCATTTAGTTTTATATAATTAAACGTTAATTTAGAGGGTAAGATAATTAATACAGACAATCAACGCATGAACTAATATAAGCAATCAACACATTAACTAATAGAGAAAATCCAATGTATTAACTAATATAAACAATCAACACATTAATTAATAATCAACGCATAAACTTATATATAAATAATTAACGCATTAACTAATATACAATAATCAACACATTAACTAATAGAGAAAATCAACGTATTAACTAATAAAACAATCAACACATTAACTAATATAAACAATCAACGCATGAACTAATATAAACAATTAACGCATTAACTAATATAAACAATCAACGCATTAACTAATATAAACAATCAACATATTAACTAATAGAGAAAATCAACGCATTAACTAATATAAACAATCAACAAATTAACTAATATAAACAATCAACGCAATAACTAACATAGATAATTGACACATTTTAAAAAAGAAATTTTGTAGATTTACATTATCATTGAATTTTATACATTTAAGACTTATCTTGATAAACTGAATTTATACTGAGTCTAATCAAATACATCATCAATGTGGGTTATGTAGGAGTCTATGGGAGTATGTGAGCTGTGGGAGTCTATGGGAGTATGTGGGAGTTGTGGGAGCTATGGGAGTATGTGGGAGTCTATGGGAGTATGTGGGAGTTGTGGGAGTCTATGGAAGTATGTGGGAGTCTATGGGAGTATGTGAGTTGTGGAGTTTATGGGGAGGCTGTGGGAGTTGTGGGAGTCTATGGGAGTTGTGAGAGTCTATGAGTATGGGAGGCTGGGAGTCAGTGGGAGTATGTGGGAGTTGTGGGAGTCTATGGAAGTATGTAGTTCATGAGAGTATGTGGGAGTTGTGGGATCCTATGGGAGTATGTGGGAGCTCATGAGAGTATGTGGGAGTTATGGGAGTTCATGGGGAGGGTGTGGGAGCATGTGAGTCTATGGGAGTATGTGGGAGTTGTGGGAGTCTATGGAAGTATGTGGGAGTCTATGAGAGTATGTGGGAGTTGTGGGAGTCTATGGGAGTATGTGGGAGTCTATAGGAGTTGTGGGAGTCTAAGAGAGTATGTGGGAGTCTATGAGAGTATGTGGGAGTTGTGGGAGTCTATGGGAGTATGTGGGAGTTGTGGGAGTCTATGGGAGTATGTGGGAGTTGTGGGAGTCTATGGGAGTTGTGGGAGTCTATGGAGTATGTGGGAGTCCATGGGAGTATGTGGAGCTGTGGGAGTCTATGGAAGTATGTGGGAGTCTATGGGAGTATGTGGGAGTTGTGGGAGTCTATGAGAGTATGTGGGAGTTTGGGAGTCTATGAGAGTATGTGGGAGTCTATGGAGTATGTGGGAGTTGTGGGAGTCTATGGGAGTATGTGAAAGTCTATGGGAGTATGTGGGAGTTGTGGGAGTCTATGGGAGTTGTGGGAGTCTATGGAGAATGAGTCTGCGGGAGTATGTGGAGTTGTGGGAGTCTATGGAGTTGTGGGAGACTATGGGAGTTGTGGGAGTCTATGGGATAGGGGAGTTCATGGGAGTATGGGAGTCTATGGGAGTATGGGAGTTGTGGGAGTTGTGGGAGTCTAAGGGAGTGTGTGGGAGTCTATGGAGTATGTGGGAGTTGAGGGAGCTGTGAGGCGGGAGTTGTGGGAGCTGTGGGAGTCTATGGGAGTATGTGGGAGTTGTGGGAGTCTATGGGAGTATGTGGAGTTGTGGAGTCTATGGGAGTGGGAGCTGTGGGAGTTGTGGGAGTCTATGGAAGTATGTGGGAGCATGTGAGTTGCTAGGGGAGTCTATGGAAGTATGTGGGAGTTGTGGGAGTCTATGGGAGTATGTGGGAGTTGTGGGAGTCTATGGAAGTATGTGGGAGTTGTGGGAGTTGTGGGAGTCTATGGTAGCATGTGGGAGTTGTGGGAGTCTATGGGAGTATGTGGAGTTGTGGGAGTCTATGGAGTATGTGGGAGTCTATGGGAGTATGTGGGAGTTGTGGGAGTCTATGGAAATATGTGGGAGTTGGGGAGTCTATGGGAGTATGTGGGAGTTGAGGGAGCTGTGGGAGTATGTGGATGGGAGTTGTGGGAGTCTGCGGAGTGAAGGGGAGTTGGGGAGTCTACAAGGAGTATGTGGGAGTTGGGGGAGTCTATGGGAGTATGTGGGAGTTAGAGATGTGGGAGTCTATGGAAGTATGGGAGCATGTGGGAGTCAGGGAGTCTATGGAAGTATGTGGGAGTTGTGGGAGTCTATGGGAGAAGGGGGAGTTGTGGGAGTCTATGGAAGCATGTGGGAGTTGTGGGAGTTGTGGGAGTCTATGGAAGTGGTGGGAGTTGTGGGAGTCTGTGGGAGTATGTGGGAGTTGTGAGTCTATGGAAGTATGTGGAGCTAGAGTCTATGGAAGTATGTGGAGTTGTGGGAGTTGTGGAGTCTGCGGGAGTTGTGGGAGTATGTGGGAGTTGTGGAGTCTATGGGAGTATGTGGGAGTCTATGGGAGTATGGGATGCTAGGAGTCTATGGGAGTATGTGGGAATTGTGGGAGTCTATGGAGTATGTGGGAATTGTGGGAGTCTATGGAAGTATGTGGAGTCTATGGGAGTATGTGGTTGTAAGAGTCTATGGAGTATGTGGGAGTATGTGGGAGTCTATGGATTATGTGGGGTTGTGAGTTCATGGGAGTATGGGAGTCTATGGGAGTATGGAGCTGGAGTTATGGAGTATGTGGGAGTTGTGGGAGTCTATGAGTATGTGGGAGTCTATGGGTATGTAAGAGTCTATGGGAGTATGTGGGAGCTGTGGGAGTCTATGGGAAGCATGTGGGAGTCTATGGGAGTATGTGGGAGTTGTGGGAGTCTATGGAAGCATGTGGGAGTCTATGGGAGTATGTGGGAGTCTATGGAAGTATGTGGGAGTCTATGCGAGAGTATGTGGGGAGTTGTGGGAGTCTATGTAAGTATGTGGGAGTCTATGGGAGTATGTGGGAGTTGTGGGAGTCTATGGAAGTATGTGGGAGTCTATGGGAGTATGTGGAGTTATGGAGTCTATGGAAGTATGTGGGAGCCTATGGAAGTATGTGGGAGTCTATGGGAGTATGTGGGATTTGTGGGAGTCTATGGAAGTATAAGTCTATGGGAGTTGTGGGAGTCTATGGGAGTTGTGGGGAGTTGTAGTCTATGGGAGTATGTAGGAGTCTATGGAGTTGTGGGAGTTGTGGGAGTTGTGGGAGTCTATGGAGTATGTGGCTTCTATGGGAGTATGTGGGAGTTGTGGGAGTCTATGGGAGTTGTGGAGTTGTGGTAGTCTATGGGAGTATGTGGGAGTCTATGGGAGTTGTGGAGTTGTGGGAGTTGTGGAGTATGGCCCATGAGTATGTGGGAGTTTTTGGGAGTTGTGGGAGTCTATGTGAGTTGTGGGAGTCATGGGAGTATGTGGGAGTTGTGGGAGTCTATGGGAGTATGTGGGAATTGTGGGAGTCTATGGGAGTATGTGGGAGTTGTGGGAGTCTATGGAAGTATGTGGAGTCTATGGGAGTATGTGGGAGTCTATGGAGTATGTGGGAGTTGTGGGAGCTCATGGGAGTATGTGGAGTTGTGGGAGTCTATGGAAGCTAGGAGTTCATGGAGTATGGGGAGCTAGAGCTCCAGGAGTATGTGGGAGCTAGGGAGTCTATGGAAGTATGTGGGAGTTGTGGAGTCTATGAGAATGTGGGAGTCTATGGGAGAATGTGGAGCTAGGAGTCTGCGGGTGAATGTGGGAGTCTATGGGAGAATGGGAGTCTATGGGAGTATGTCGGAGTTGTGAGCTATGGGAGAATGTGGGAGTCTATGGAGCATGTCGGAGTTGTGGGAGTTTATGGGAGAATGGAGTCTATGGGAGTATGTCGGAGTTGTGGAGTCTATGGGAGAATGGAGTCTATGGGAGTAAGGTCGGGAGTTGTGGAGACTATGGGAGAATGGGAGTTGTGGGAGTCTAGTATGTGGGAGTTGTGGGAGTCTATAGAAGTTGTATGTAAGAGTCTATGAGAGTATGTGGGGAGTTAGAGTCTATGGAAGTATGTGGAGTCTATGAGAGAATGTGGGAGTTGTGGGAGTCTATGATGAGTATGTGGGAGTCTATGAGAGTATGTGGGAGTTGTTCGAGTCTGGTTATGGGAGTATTTGGGAGTCTATGGGAGTATGTGGAGTTGTGGGAGTCTATGGGAGCATGTGGGAGTTGGGGAGTCTATGTGGAGAAGGAGTTGGGGAGTCTATGGGAGCATGTGGGAGTTGTGGAGTCTGGGAGTATGTGGGAGTTGTGTGAGTCTATGGGAGTATGTGGAGTTAGAGTCTATTGGAGCATGTGGGGGAGTTTTGGGAGTCTATGGGAGTATGTGGGAGTTGTGGGAGTCTATGGGAGAATGTGGGAGTTGTGGGAGTCCATGGGAGTATGTGGGAGCTGTGGGAGTCTATGGAAGTATGTGGGAGTCTATGGGAGTATGGAGTTGTGGGAGTCTATGAGAGTATGTGGAGTTTTGGGAGTTCATGAGAGTATGTGGGAGTTGTGAGTCTATGGGAGTATGTGGGAGTTGTGGGAGTTCATGAGAGTATGTGGGAGTTGTGGGAGTCTATGGGAGTATGTAAGTCTATGGGAGTATGTGGGAGTTGTGGGAGTCTATGGGAGTATGTGGGTTGGGGGAGTCTATGGGAGTATGTGGGAGTTATGGGAGTCTATGGGAGTATGTGGGAGTTGTGGGAGTCTATGGGAGTATGGGAGTCTATGGGAGTATGGGAGTCTATGGGAGTATGTGGGAGTTGTGGGAGTTTATGGAAGAAGGTGGGAGTCTGCTGGGGAGCATCTGGGAGCGGAGGCCATGAGTATGTGGAGCTAGGAGTTGTGGGAGTTCATGGAGCATGGGAGTTGTGGGAGTCTATGGGAATATGTCGGAGTTGTGGAAGTCTAGGAGAAGGGAGGTTGTGGGAGTAGTGGGAGTGTATGGGAGTATGTGGGAGTCTATGGGAGTATGTGGGAGTCTATGGGAGTATGTGGGAGTTGTGGGAGTCTATGGAAGTATGTGAGTCTATGGGAGTATGTGGAGTCTATGGAAGTATGTGGGAGTCTATGGGAGTATGTGGAGTTGTGGAGTCTATGGAAGTATGTGGGAGTCTATGGAAGTATGGGAGTCTATGGGAGTATGTGGGAGTTGTGGGGAGTCTATGGAAGTATGTGGGAGTCTATGGGGAGTGCTGTGGAGTCTATGTGAGTATGTGGGAGTTGTGGGAGTCTATGGGAGTATGTGGAGTTTGGGGGAGTCATGAAGTTTGTGGGAGTCTATGGGAGTAAGGGAGTTGTGGGAGTCTATGGGAGTATGTGGGAGTTGTGGGAGTCTATGGAAGTATGTGGGAGTTGTGGGAGTCTATGGGAGAATGTGGAGTCTATGGGAGAATGTGGGAGCTGTGGGAGCCTGCGGGTGAATGTGGGAGTCTATGGGAGAATGTGGGAGTCTATGGGAGCATGTCGGAGTTGTGGGAGTCTATGGGAGAATGTGGGAGTCTATGGGAGTGTCGGAGTTGTGGGAGTTTTATGGGAATGGAGTCTATGGGAGTATGTCGGAGTTGTGGGAGTCTATGGGAGAATGTGGGAGTCTGCGGAGTATGTTTGAGTTGTGGGAGACTATGGGAGAATGTGGGAGTTGTGGGAGTCTATGGAAGTATGTGGGAGTTGTGGGAGTCTATAGAAGTATGTAAGAGTCTATGAGAGTATGTGGGAGTTGTGGGAGTCTATGGAAGTATGTGGGAGTCTATGAGAGTATGGGAGTTGTGGGGGTCTATGAGAATATGTGGGAGACTCATGAGAGTATGTGGGAGTTGTCTGAGTCTATGGGAGTATGTGGGAGTCTATGGGAGTATGGGAGTTGTGGGAGTCTATGGGAGTATGGGAGTTGTGGGAGTTGGGGAGTCTATGGGAGTATGTGTGGGAGTTGTGGGAGTCTATGAGTATGTGGGAGTTGTGGGAGTCTATGGGAGTATGTGGAGTTGTGGGAGTCTATGGAGTATGTGGGAGTTGTGTGAGTCTATGGGAGTATGTGGGAGTTGTGGGAGTCTATTGGAGCATGTGGGAGTTTTGGGAGTCTATGGGAGTATGTGGGAGTTGTGGGAGTCTATGTGAGAATGTGGGAGCTGTGGGAGTCCATGGGAGTATGTGGGAGCTGTGGGAGTCTATGTAGTATGTGGGAGTCTAAGGGAGTATGTGGGTATGGGAGTCTATGAGAGTATGTGGGAGTCTATGAGAGTATGGGAGTTGTGGAGTCTATGGGAGTATGTGTGTTGTGGGAGTCTATGAGAGTATGTGGGAGTTGTGGGAGTCTATGGGAGTATGTGGGAGTCTATGGGAGTGCTGTGGGAGTTGTGGGAGTCTATGGGAGTATGTGGGAGTTGTGGGAGTTGTGGGTCTATGGGAGTATGTGAGTTGTGGGAGTCTATGGGAGTATGTGGGAGTTATAGTCTATGGAGTATGTGGGAGTTGTGGGAGTTGTGGAGTCTATGGGAGTATGTGGGAGCTCTGTGGGAGTATGTGGGAGTCTATGGGAGTATGTGGGAGTTGTGAGTTTATGGAAGTATGTGGAGCTCCAGGAGCATCTGGGAGTTGTGGAGTCTATGGGAGTATGTGGGAGTTGTGGGAGTTGTGGAGTCTATGGGAGTATGTGGGAGTTGTGGGAGTCTGAGTATGTGGGAGTTGTGGGAGTCTGAGTGGAGTATGTGGGAGCTGTGGAGAAAGGGGAGGCATGGGAGCATGTGGAGCCTGAGTATGTGGGAGTCTATGGGAGTATGTGGGAGTCTATGGAGTATGTGGGAGCTGTGGGAGTTTAGAAGTATGTGGGAGTCTATGGGAGTATCTGGGAGTTGGGAGCTCCATGGGGAGTATGTGGGAGTTGTGGGAGTTGTGGAGTCTATGGGAGTATGTGGGAGTTGTGGGAGTCTATGGAGTATGTGGGTTGTGGGAGTCTATGTGGGAGTTGTGGGAGAGGGGGAGTGTATGGGAGTATGTGGGAGTCTATGGGAGTATGTGGGAGTCTATGGGAGCATGTGGGAGTTGTGGGAGTCTATGGAAGTATGTGGGAGTCTATGGGAGTTTGTGTGGAGTTGTGGGAGTCTAAGTGGGCATGTGGGAGTCTATGGGAGTATGTGGGAGTTTTTGGAGTCTATGGAAGTATGTGGGAGTCTATGGAAGTATGTGGGAGTCTATGGGAGTATGGGAGTTGTGGAGTCTATAGAAGTATGTGGGAGTCTATGGGAGGCATGTGGGAGTTGTGGGAGTCTATGAGAGTATGTGGGAGTTTTGGGAGTCTATGAGAGTATGTGGGAGTTGTGGGAGTCTATATGGGAGTCTTTGGGAGTATGTGGGAGTTGTGGGAGTCTATGGGAGTATGTGGGAGTTGTGGAGTCTATGGGCGCATGTGGAGTCTATGGGAGTATGTGGGAGTCTATGGGAGTATGTGGGAGTTGTGGGAGTCTATGAGAGAGTATGTGGGAGTTGTGGGAGTCTATGGAAGTATGGGAGTCTATGGGGAGTGATGTGGGAGTTGTGGGAGTCTATGGGAGAATGTGGGAGTCTATGGAGAATCTGGAGTCTATGGGAGAATGGGGGAGTTTTTGGGAGAATGGGTGTCTATGGGAGTATGTCGGAGTTGTGGGAGTATGTGAGTTGTGGAGTCTATGGGAGTATGTGGGAGTTGTGGGAGTCTATGAAGTATGTGGGAGTCTATGGGAGTATGTGGGAGTCTATGGGAGTATGTGGTGCTAGGAGTCTATGGGAGTTGTGGGAGACTATGGGAGTTGGGGAGTCTATGGGAGTTGTGGGAGTCTATGGGAGGCATGTGGGAGTCTGGGAGTATGTGGGAGTTGTGGGAGTTGTGGGAGTCTATGGGAGTATGTGTGGGAGTCTATGGAGTATGTGGGAGTTGAGTGGAGTTGTGGGAGTATGTGGGAGTTGTGGGAGTTGTGGGAGTCTATGGGAGTATGTGGGAGTTGTGGGAGTCTATGGGAGTATGTGGGAGCTAGAGTCTATGGGAGTATGTGGGAGTTGTGGGAGTTGTGGGAGTTCATGGAAGTATGTGGGAGCATGTGGGAGTTGTGGGAGTCTATAGAAGTATGTGGGAGTTGTGGAGTCTATGGGAGTATGTGGGAGTTGTGGGAGTCTATGGAAGTATGTGGGAGTTGTGTCAGGGAGTCTAGGGAAGCATGTGGGATTTGTGGGAGTCTATGGGAGTATGTGGGAGTTGTGGGAGTCTATGGAGTATGTGGGAGTCTATGGGAGTATGTGGGAGTTGTGAAGTCTATGGAACATGGTGGGAGTTGTGGGAGTCTATGGGAGTATGTGGGAGTTGAGGGAGTTGTGGGAGTATGTGGGAGTTGGGGGAGTTGTGGGAGCTCCATGGGAGTATGTGGGAGTTGTGGGAGTCTATGGGAGCATGTGGAAGTTGTGGGAGTCTATGGGAGTATGTGGGGAGTTGTGGGGAGTTGGGGGAGTCTATGGAAGTATGTGGGAGCATGTGGGAGTTGTGGGAGTCTATGGAAGTATGTGGGAGTTGTGGGAGTCTATGGGAGTATGTGGGAGTTGTGGGAGTCTATGGAAGTATGTGGGAGTTGTGGGAGTTGTGGGAGTCTATGGAAGTATGTGGGAGTTGTGGAGTCTAAGGGAGTATGTGGAGTTGTGGGAGTCTATGGAAGTATGTGGAGTTGTGGGAGTCTATGGAAGTATGTGGGAGTTGTGGGAGTTGTGGGAGTCTATGGAGTTGTGGGAGCATGTGGGAGTTGTGGGAGTCTATGGAGTATGGGAGTCTATGGGAGTATGGGAGTTGTGGGAGTTTATGGGAGTATGGGATATGTGGGAGTCTATGGGAGTATGTGGGAATTGTGGGAGTCTATGGAAGTATGTGGGAGTCTATGGGAGTATGGGAGTTGAAGAGTCTGCGGGAGTATGTGGGAGTATGTGGGAGTTCATGGGATTAGTGGGGTTGTGGGAGTCTATGTGAGTATGTGGGAGTCTATGGGAGTATGGGAGTTGTGGGAGCGTGAGGCGGGAGTTGTGGAGTCTATGGGAGTATGTGGGAGTCTATGGGAGTATGTGGAGTCTATGGGAGTATGTGGGAGCTGGGTGTGGAGTCTATGGAAGCAGTATGTGGGAGTTCATGGGAGTATGTGGGAGTTGTGGGAGTCTATGGAAGTATGTGGGAGTCTATGGGAGTATGTGAGAGTCTATGGAAGTATGTGTGAGTCTATGCGAGTATGTGGGAGTTGTGGGAGTCTATGTAAGTATGTGGGAGTCTATGGGAGTATGTGGGAGTTGTGGGAGTCTATGGAAGTATGGGAGTCTATGGGAGTATGTGGGAGTTATGGGAGTCTATGGAAGTATGTGGGAGCCTATGGAAGTATGTGGAGTCTATGGGAGTATGTGGGATTTGTGGGAGTCTATGGAAGGCTGTGGGAGTCTATGGGAGTTGTGGGAGTCTATGGGAGTTGTGGGAGTTGTGGGAGTCTGCGGGAGTATGTAGGAGTCTATGGGAGCTGTGGGAGTTGTGGAGTTGTGGAGTCTATGGGAGTATGTGGGCTTCTGGTGGAGTATGTGGAGTTGGGAGTCTATGGGAGTTGTGGGAGTTGTGGTAGTCTATGGGAGTATGTGGGAGCTCCAGGAGTTGTGGGAGTTGTGGGAGCTGTGGGAGTATGTGGAGTCTATGAAAGTATGTGGGAGTTTTGGGAGTTGTGGAGTCTATGTGAGCTTTGTGGGAGTCTATGGGAGGGGCGGGAGTTGTGGAGCTATGGGAGTATGGGAATTGTGGAGTCTATGGGAGTATGGGAGTTGGGGGAGTTCATGGAAGTATGTGGGAGCTCCAGGGGGAGTATGTGGGAGTCTATGGGAGTATGTGGGAGTTGTGGGAGTCTATGGGAGTATGTGGAGTTGTGGGAGTCTGGTGGAAGTTTGTGGAGTCTATGGGAGTATGTGGGAGTTGTGGGAGTCTATGGGAGTAAGGGAGTTGTGGAGTCTATGGAAGTATGTGGAGTTGTGGGAGTCTATGGGAGAGTGTAAGTCTATGGGAGAATGTGGAGTTGTGGGAGTCTATGGGTGAATGTGGAGTCTATGGGAGAATGGGAGTCTATGGAGTATGTTTGAGTTGTGGGAGTCTATGGGAGAATGTGGGAGTCTATGGGAGTATGTCGGAGTTATGGGTGATGGGAGAATGTGTGGAGTCTATGGGAGTATGTTTGAGTTGTGGGAGTCTATGGAGAATGGGAGTCTATGGGAGGCTGAGCTGGAGACTATGGGAGAATGTGGAGTTGTGGGAGTCTATGAAGTATGTGGGAGTTGTGTCTATAGAAGTATGTAAGAGTCTATGAGAGTATGTGGGAGTTGTGGGAGTCATGGAAGCATGTGGGAGTCTATGAGAGTATGTGGGAGTTGTGGGAGTCTATGAGAGTATGTGGGAGTCTATGAGAGTATGGGAGTTGTTCGAGTCTATGGGAGTATGTGGGGAGTCTATGGGAGTATGTGGGAGTTGTGGAGTCTATGGGAGCATGGGAGTTGTGGGAGTCTATGGGAGTATGGGAGCGGGAGTCTATGGGAGCATGTGGGAGTTGTGGGAGTCTATGGGAGTATGTGGGAGTTGTGTGAGTCTATGGGAGTATGGGAGTTGTGGGAGTCTATTGGAGCATGTGGGAGTTTTGGGAGTCTATGGGAGTATGTGGAGTTGTGGGAGTCTATGGGAGAATGTGGGAGTTGTGGGAGTCCATGGGAGTATGGGAGCTGTGGGAGTCTATGGAAGTATGTGGGAGTCTGGCGGGGAGTATGTGGGAGTTGTGGAGTCTATGAGAGTATGTGGGAGTTTTGAAGTCTATGAGAGTATGTGGGAGTTGTGGAGTCTATGGGAGTATGTGGGAGTTGGGGGAGTCTATGAGAGTATGTGGGAGTTGTGGGAGTCTATGGGAGTATGTGGAGTCTATGGGAGTATGTGGGAGTGAGTCTATGGGAGGCATGTGGGAGTTGTGAGTCTATGGGAGTATGTGGGAGTTATGGGAGTCTATGGGAGTATGTATGAGTTGTGGGAGTCTATGGGAGTATGTGAGTCTATGGGAATATGTGGGAGTTGGGAGTCTATGGGAGTATGTGGGAGTTGTGGTAGTCTATGGAAGTATGGGAGTCTATGGGAGTATGTGGGAGTCTTTGGGAGTATGTGGGAGTTGTGGGAGTCTATGGGAATATGTGGGAGTTGTGGGAGTTGTGGGAGTCTATGGGAGAAGGTAGGAGTCTGTGGGGGTTGTGGGAGTTGTGAGTCTATGGGAGTATGTGGGAGTCTATGGGAGTATGTGGGAGTCTATGGGAGCTAGGAGTTCATGGGAATATGTGGGAGTTGTGGGAGTTGTGGGAGTCTATGGGAGTATGTGGGAGTCTATGGGAGTATGTGGGAGTATGTGGGAGTCTATGAGTATGTGTGGGAGTCTATGGGAGTATGTGGGAGTCTATGGAGTATGGGAGCTGTGGGAGTTGTGGGAGTCTATGGGAGTTGTGGGAGTTGTGGAGTCTATGGGAGTATGTGGGAGTTGTGGGAGTCTATGGAGTATGTGGGAGTCTATGGGAGCATGTGGGAGTCTATGGGAGTATGTGGGAGTTGTGGGCCTAAGGGAGTATGTGGGAGTCTATGGGAGTATGTGGGAGTCTATGGGAGTATGTGGGAGTTGTGGGAGTTGTGGGAGTCTATGGGAGTTGTGGGAGTTGTGGGAGTCTATGGGAGTATGTGGGAGTTGTGGAGTCTATGGGAGTATGTGGGAGTCTATGTAAGGAGTATGTGGAGTCTATGGGAGTATGTGGGAGTTGTGGGAGTTGTGGGAGTCTATGGGAGTTGTGGGAGTTGAGTCTATGGGAGTTGTGGGAGTCTATGGGAGTTGTAGGAGTTGTGGGAGTCTATGGAGTATGTAGGAGTCTATGGGAGTTGTGAGTTGTGGGAGTTGTGGGAGTCTATGGGAGTATGTGGGAGTCTATGGGAGTATGTGGGAGTTGTGGAGTCTATGGGAGTTGTGGGAGTCTATGGGAGTATGTGGGAGTTGTGGGAGCTTGCGGAGTATGTGGGAGTTGTGGGAGTCTATGGGAGATGTGGAGTCTATGGGAGTATGTGGGAGTCTATGGGAGTATGGAGCTGGGGGAGTTGTGGAGTCTATGGGAGTTGTGGGAGTCTATGGGAGTATGTGGGAGTTGTAGGAGTCTATGGGAGTTGTGGGAGTTGTGGGAGTTGTGGGAGTTCATGGGAGTATGTGGGAGTCTATGGGAGTATGTGGGAGTTGTGGAGTCTATGGGAGTTGTGGGAGTCTATGGGAGTATGGGAGTTGGGGAGTCTATGGAGTATGTGGGAGTTGTGGGAGTCTATGGGAGTATGTGGGAGTCTATGGGGTATGTGGGAGTCTATGGGAGTATGTGGGAGTTGTGGGAGTTGTGGGAGTCTATGGGAGTTGTGGGAGTCTGGCGGGGGAGTAAGGTGGAGTTGTGGGAGTCTATGGGAGTATGTGGGAGTTGTAGGAGTCTATGGGAGTATGTGGGAGTTCATGGGAGTATGTGGGAGTTGTGGGAGTCTATGGGAGTATGTGGGAGTCTATGGGAGTATGTGGGAGTCTATGGGAGTATGTGGGAGTTGGGCTTGTGGGAGTTGTGGGAGTCTATGGGAGTTGTGGGAGTTGTGGGAGTCTATGGGAGCATGTAGGAGTTCATGGGGAGTTGTGGGAGTTGTGGGAGTTGTGGGAGTCTGTGGGAGTATGTGGGAGTCTATGAGTATGTGGGAGTTGTGGAGTCTATGGGAGTTGTGGGAGTTCATGGGAATATGTGGGAGATATTGGGGAGTCTGGAGTATGTGGGAGTTGTGGTAGTCTATGGAAGAAGGGGAGTCTATGGAGATGTGGAGTCTTTGGGAGTATGTGGGAGCTTGTGGGAGTCTATGGGAGTATGTGGAGTCTATGGGAGCATGGAGTCTATGGGAGTATGTGGGAGTTGTGGGAGCGGGAGTCTATGGGAGTTGTGGAGTCTATGGGAGTATGTGGGAGTTGTGGGAGTCTATGGGAGTATGTGGGAGTTGTGGGAGTCTGGAGTATGTGGAGTCTATGGGAGTATGTGTGGGAGTCTGTGGAGCATGTGGGAGTTGTGGGAGTTGTGGGAGTCTATGGAGTTGTGGGAGTTGTGGAGTCTATGGGAGTTGTGGGAGTCTATGGGAGTTGTAGAGTTGTGGAGTCTGAGTCTATGGGAGCTGTAAGCTGTGAGTTGTGGGAGTCTATGGGAGTATGTGGGAGTCTATGGGAGTATGTGGGAGTTGTGGGAGTCTAAGTGGGAGTTGTGGGAGTCTATGGGAGTATGTGGGAGTTGTGGGAGTCTATGGAGTATGGGAGTTGTGGGAGTCTATGGGAGTATGTGGGAGTCTATGGAGTATGTGGAGTCTATGGGAGTATGTGGGAGTTGGGGGAGTTGTGAGTCTATGGGAGTTGTGGAGTCTATAAGTATGGGAGTTGTGGGAGTCTATGGAGTATGTGGGAGCTAGAGTCTATGGGATATGTGGGAGTCTATGGGAGATGTGGGAGTTGTGGGAGTCTATGGGAGTATGTGGGAGTCTATGGGAGTATGTGGGAGTCTATGGGAGTATGTGGGAGTTGTGGGAGTTGTGGGAGTCTATGGGAGTTGTGGGAGTTGTGGGAGTCTATGGGAGCATGTAGGAGTCTATGGGAGTTGTGGGAGTTGTGGGAGTTGGGAGTCTATGGGAGTATGTGGGAGTCTATGGGAGTATGGGAGTTATGGGGAGTTGTGGGAGCTCCATGGGAATATGTGGAGTTGTGGGAGTCTATGGGAGTATGTGGGAGTTGTGGTAGTCTATGGAAGTATGGGAGTCTATGGGAGTATGTGGGAGTTCCTTGGGAGTATGTGGGAGTTGGGGAGTCTATGGAATATGTGGGAGTTGTGGGAGCTGTGGAGTCTATGGGAGTATGTAGGAGTCTGTGGGAGTTGTGGGAGTTGTGGGAGTCTATGGGAGTATGGGAGTCTATGGGAGTATGTGGAGTCTATGGGAGCTAGGAGTCTATGGGAATATGTGGGAGTTGTGGGAGTTGTGGGAGTCTATGGGAGCATGTGGGCGGGGAGCATGTGGAGTTGTGTGGGAGTCTATGGGAGGTGTGGGAGTCTATGGGAGCATGTGGGAGTCTATGGGAGTATGTGGGAGTTGTGGGAGTTGTGGGAGTCTATGGGAGTTGTGGGAGTTGTGGGAGTCTATGGGAGTATGTGGGAGTCTATGGGAGTATGTGGGAGTTGTGGGAGTCTATGGGAGTTGTGGGAGTCTATGGGAGTATGTGGAGTTGTGGGAGTCTATGGGAGTATGTGGGAGTCAGGAGAGCCTATGGGAGTATGTGGGAGCTATGGGAGTATGTGGGAGTTGTGGGAGTCTATGGGAGTATGTGGGAGTCTATGGGAGTATGTGGGAGTCTATGGGAGTATGTGGGAGTTGTGGGAGTTGTGGGAGTCTATGGGATGTGGGAGTTGTGGGAGTCTATGGGAGACAGGAGTCTATGGGGAGTTGTGGGAGTTGTGGGAGTTGTGGGAGTCTATGGGAGTATGTGGGAGTCTATGGGAGTATGTGGGAGTTGTGGGAGTCTATGGGAGTTGTGGGAGTCTATGGGAATATGTGGGAGTTGTGAGTCTATGGGAGTATGTGGGAGTTGTGGTAGTCTATGGAAGTATGTGGGAGTCTATGGGAGTATGTGGAGTCTTTGGGAGCATGTGGGAGTTGTGGGAGTCTATGGGAATATGTGGGAGTTGTGGGAGTTGTGGGAGTCTATGGGAGTATGTAGGAGTCTGTGGGAGTTGTGGGAGTTGTGGGAGTCTATGGAGTATGTGGGAGTCTATGGAGTATGTGGGGTCTATGGGAGTTGTGAGTTCATGGGAATATGGGAGTTGTGGGAGTCTATGGGAGTATAGGAGTTGTAGTCTATGGAAGTATGTGGGAGTCTATGGGAGTATGTGGGAGTTGTGGGAGTTGTGGGGAGTCTATGGGAGTTGTGGGAGTTGTGGGAGACTATGGGAGTATGTAGGAGTCTATGGGAGTTGTGGGAGTTGGGGGAGTTGTGAGCTATGGGAGCATGTGGGAGTCTATGGGAGCATGTGAGTTGTGGGAGTCTATGGGAGTTGTGGGAGTCTATGGGAATATGTGGGAGTTGTGAGCCCAGTGGGGGATACATGTGAGTTGTGGTAGTCTACAGCATGTGGGAGTCTATGGAGTATGTGGGAGTCTTTGGGGAGCATGGGAGTTGTGGGAGTTGTGGGAGTCTATGGGAGTTGTGGGAGTTGTGGAGTTCATGGGCATGTAGGAGTCTGTGAGTTGTGGAGTCTATGGGAGTTGTGGGAGTCTATGGGAGAAGGGAGTCTATGGAGTATGAGCTAGGAGTCTATGGGAGTTGGGGAGTCTGTGTGGGAATATGTGGAGTTAGGAGTCTATGGGAGTATGTGGGAGTTGTGGTAGTCTATGGAAGTATGTGGAGTCTATGGGAGTATGTGGGAGTCGTGTGAGTTGTGGGAGTCTATGGGAGAAGGTGGGAGTTGTGGGAGTCTATGGGAGTTGTGGGAGTCTATGGGAGTTGTGGGAGTTGTGGAGTCTATGGGAGTATGGAGAGTCTGCGGGAGTTGTGGGAGCTGGGGAGTTGTGGGAGTCTATGGGAGTATGTGGGTCTATGGGGAGTGGTGGGAGTTGTGGGAGTCTATGGGAGTTGGGAGTCTATGGGAGTATGTGGGTTGTGGGTGCCCAGGAGTATGTGGGAGTTGTGGGAGTCTATTGGAGTATTTGGAGTATGTGGGATTGTGGGAGTCTATGGGAGTATGTGGGAGTCTATGGGAGTATGTGGGAGTCTATGGGAGTATGTGGCAGTTGTGGGAGTATATGGAAGTATGTGGGAGTCTATGGGAGTATTTGGGAGTTGTGGGAGTCTATGGAAGTATGTGGGAGTCTATGGGAGTATGTGGGAGTTGTGGAAGTCTATGGAAGTATGTGGAGTCTATGGAAGTATGTGGGAGTCTATGGGAGTATGTGGGAGCTAGAGTCTATGGAAGTATGTGGGAGTCTATGGGAGTATGTGGGAGTCTATGGGGAGTATGTGGGAGTTGTGGGAGTCTATGGGCATGTGGGAGTCTATGGGAGTATGTGGGAGTCTATTGGAGTATGTGGGAGTTGTGGGAGTCTATGGGATTATGTGGGAGTTGTGGGAGTCTATGGGAGAATGTGGGAGCCCTTGTTGGGAGGAATGTGGGAGTTGTGGGAGTCTGCAGAATGTGGGAGTCTATGGGAGAATGTGGGAGTCTATGGGAGAAGGCTCGGAGTTGTGGGAGTCTGGCGGGGAGGCTGTGGAGTTGTGGGAGTCTATGGAAGTATTTGGGAGTCTAAGGGGAGTATGTGAGTCTATGGGAGTATGTGGGAGTTTTTGAGTCTATGGGAATATGTGGGAGCTAGAGTCTATGGAGCTTTCAGGGGAGTTGTGGGAGTCTATGGGAGTATGTGGGAGTTGTGGGAGTCTATGGGAGTATGTGGGAGTTGTAGGAGTCTATGGGAGTATGTGGGAGTCTATGGGAGTATGTGGGAGTCGTGTGAGTTGTGGAGTCTGGTGGGAGTATGTGGGAGTTGTGGGAGCTCATGGGAGTTGTGGAGTCTATGGGAGTATGTGGGAGTTGTGAGTCTATGGGAGTATGGTGGAGTCTATGGGAGTATGGGAGTCTATGGGAGTATGTGGGAGTTGTGGGAGTTTATGGAAGTATGTGGGAGTCTATGGGAGTATGTGGGAGTTGTGGGAGTCTATGGGAGTATGTGGGAGCTGTGGGAGTTGTGGAGTCTATGGGAGTATGTGGGAGTTGTGGGAGTCTATGGGAGTATGTGGGAGTTGTGGGAGTCTATTGGAGTATTTGGGAGTATGTGGGAGTTGTGGGAGTCTATGGGAGTATGTGGGAGTTCATGGGAGTATGTGGGAGTCTATGGGAGTATGTGGCAGTTGGGGAGTATATGGAAGTATGTGGGAGTCTATGGGAGTATGTGGGAGTTGTGGGAGTCTATGGAAGTATGGGAGTCTATGGGAGTATGTGGGAAGTCTATGGAAGTATGTGGGAGTTCATGGAAGTATGTGGGAGTCTATGGGAGTATGTGGAGTTGTGGGAGTCTATGGAAGTATGTGGGAGTCTATGGGAGTATGTGGGAGTCTATGGGAGTGCTGTGGGAGTTTTGGGAGTCTATGGAGTATGTGGGAGTTGTGGGAGTCTATGGAAGTATGTGGGAGTCTATGGGAGTATGTGGGAGTCTATTGGAGTATGTGGGAGTTGTGGAGTCTATGGGATTATGTGGGAGTTGGGGAGTCTATGGGAATGTGGTGTCTGTGGAGGAATGAGCAAAGGAGTCTATGGGAGAATGAGTCTATGGAATGTGGGAGAGTCTATGGGAGTATGTCGGAGTTGTGGGAGTCTATGGGAGTATGTGGGAGTTGTGGGAGTCTATGGAAGTATTGGGAGTCTATGGAGTATGGGAGTCTATGGGAGTATGTGGAGTTTTCTTGAGTTCATGGGAATATGGGAGTTGTGGAGTCTATGGAAGCATGTGGGAGTCTATGGGGAGGAGTCTATGGGAGTATGTGGGAGTTTTGGGAGTCTATGGGAGTATGTGGGAGTTGGGGGAGTCTATGGAAGTATGTGGGAGTCTATGGGAGTATGTGGGAGTTGTGGGAGTCTATGGAAGTTTTTGGGAGTCTATGAGAGTATGGGAGTTGGGGAGTCTATGAGAGTAGAGCTCATGAGAGCATGGGAGTTGTGGGAGCCTATGAGAGTATGTGGGAGTCTATGAGAGTATGGGAGTTGTGGGAGTCTATGAGTGTATGTGGGAGTTGTGGGAGTCTATGAGAGTATGTGGAGTTGTGGGAGCCATGAGAGTATGGGAGTCTATGAGAGTATGTGGGAGTTGTGGGAGTCTATGAGTGTATGTGGGAGTTGTGGGAGTCTATGAGAGTATAGTGGGAGTTCATGAGAGTATGTGGGAGTTGTGTGAGTCTTTGAGAGTATTTGGGAGTTGTGGGAGTCTATGGGAGAATGTGGGAGTCTATGGGAGTATGTGGGGAGTTGGGAGTCTATGGAAGTATTTGGGAGTCTATGAGAGTATGTGGGAGTTGTGGGAGTCTATGAGAGTATGTGGGAGTCTATGAGAGTATGTGGGAGTTGTGGGAGCCTATGAGAGTATGTGGGAGTCTATGAGAGTATGTGGGAGTTGTGAGTCTATGAGTGTATGTGGGAGTTGTGGGAGTCTATGAGAGTATGTGGGAGTTCATGGAGAGGGAGTTGTGTGAGTCTTTGAGAGTATTTGGGAGTTGTGGGAGTCTATGGGAGTATGTGGGATTTGTGGGAGTCTATGGGAGTATGTGGGAGTTGTAGGAGTCTATAGAGTAAGGGGGAGTTGTGGAGTCTATGGGAGTATGGGAGTTGTGGTAGTCTATGGGAGTATGTGGGAGTTGTGGGAGTCTATGTAAGTATGTGGGAGTTGTGGGAGTCTATGGGAGTATGTGGACAGGGAGTCTAGAGTATGTGGGAGTTGTGGGAGTCTATGGAAGATGTGGGAGTCTATGCAGAGTATGGGAGTTGTGGGAGTCTATGGGAGTATGTGGAGTCTATGAGAGTATGTGGGAGTTGTGGGAGTCTATGGGAGTATGGGAGCATGTGGGAGTTGTGGAGTCTATGGGAGCAGCTAGAGTCTATGGAAGTATGTGGGAAATGGAGTCTATGGGAGAAGGGAGTTGGGAGTCTATGAGAGTATGTTGGAGTTTCTGGGAGTCTATGGGAGTATGGGAGTCTATGAAAGTATGTGGGAGTTGTGAGTCTATGGAGTATGTGGGAGTCTATGAGAGTTTGTGGGAGTTGTGAGTCTATGAGAGTATGGGAGTTGTGGGAGTCTATGAGAGTATGTGGGAGCTCAGAGAGTATGTGGGAGTTGTGTGGGAGTCTATGAGGGAGTATGTGGGAGTCTATGAGAGTATGTGGGAGTTGTGGAGTCTATGAGTGTATGTGGGAGTTGTGGGAGTCTATGAGAGTATGGGAGTCTATGAGTACAGGAGTTGTGTGAGTCTTTGAGAGTATGTGGGAGCTAGAGCTAGGAGTCTGAGTATGTGGGAGTTGTGGGAGTCTATGGGAGTATGTGAGCTAGAGTCTATGGGAGTATGTGGGAGTTGTGAGCTCATGGGAGTATGTGGTAGTTGGAGTCTATGGGAGTATGTGGGAGTTGTGGGAGTCCTGGAGTTTGTGGGAGCTAGAGTCTGCGGGAGCATGTGGGAGTTGTGGGGAGTCTGCGGGAGTATGTGGGAGCTGTAGGAGCCTGGGAGCATGTGGGAGTCTATGGAAGTATGTGGGAGTCGAGGAGTTGGGGAGTCTGCGGGAGTATGGGAGTTGTGGGAGTCTATGGGAGTTGTGGGAGTCTATGGGAGTATGTGGGAGTTGTGGGAGTTTATGGAAGTGATGTGGGAGCTCAAGGAGTATGTGGGAGTTGTGGGAGTCTATGGGAGGCTGTGGAGTTGGGGAGTTTGAGAAGTATGTGGGAGTCTATGGGCATGTGGGAGTTGTGGGAGTCTATGGGAGTATGTGGGAGTTGTGAGTTGTGGAGTCTATGGGAGTATGTGGGGATGGGGAGTCTATGGGAGTATGTGGGAGTTGTGGGACTACAGTATTTGGGAGTATGTGGGAGTTGTGGGAGTCTGGGAGTATGTGAGTCTATGGGAGTATTTGGGAGTCTATGGGAGTATGTGGTGTTGTGGGAGTATATGGAAGTATGTGGAGTCTATGGGAGTATGTGGGAGTTGTGGGAGTCTATGGAAGTATATGGGAGTCTATGGGAGTATGTGGAGCTGTGGAAGTCTATGGAAGTATGTGGGAGTCTATGGAAGTATGGGAGTTTCTCTTGGGAGTATGTGGGAGTCTATGGAGTATGTGGGAGTTGTGGTAGTCTATGAGAGTATGTGGAGTTGTGGGAGTCTATGGGAGATGGGAGTCTATGAGAGTATGTGGGAGCATGTGGGAGTCTATGGAAGTATGTGGGAGTCTATGAGAGTATGTGGGAGTTGTGGGAGTCTATGAGAGTATGGGAGTTGTGGGAGTCTATGGGAGTATGTGGGAGTCTATGAGAGTATGTGGGAGTTGGGGAGTCTATGGGAGAAGTGTCGGAGTCTATGAGAGTATGTGGGAGCTTGGGAGTCTATGGGAGTATGTGGGAGTTCATGAGAGTACATGGGAGTATGTGGGAGTCTATGGAGTATGTCGGAGTCTATGGGAGTATGTGGAGTCTATGGGCATGTGGGAGTTTTGGAGTCTATGGGTGTATGTGGAGTTGTGGGAGTCTATGGAAGTATGTGGGAGTCTATGGGAGTATGTGGGAGTCTATTGGAGCATGTGGGAGTTGTGGGAGTCTATGGAAGTATGTGGGAGTTGTGGGAGTCTATGGGAGTATGTGGGAGTTGTAAGAGTCTATGGGAGTATGTGGGAGTCTATGAGAGTATGTGGGAGTTGTGGGAGTCTATGGAAGTATGTGGGAGTTGTGGGAGTCTATGGGAGAAGTGGGAGTTGTAAGAGTCTATGGAGTATGTGGGAGTCTATGAGAGTATGTGGGAGTTGTGGGAGTCTATGAGAGTATTTTGGAGTTGTGGGAGTCTATGAGAGTATGTGGGAGTCTATGAGAGTATGTGGGAGTTGTGGGAGTCTATGAGATGTGGGAGTCTAAGTGAGAGTATGTGGGAGCTAGGAGTCTAAGTGAGTATGTGGGAGTTGTGAGTCTATGAGAGTATGTGAGTCTATGAGAGTATGTGGGAGTTGTGTGAGTCTTGAGAGTATGTGGGAGTTGTGAGCTGTGGAGTCTATGGGAGTATGTGGAGTTGTGGGAGTTCATGGGAGTATGTGGAGTTGTGGGAGTCTATGGGAGTATGTGGGAGTTGTGGGAGTCTATGAGAAGGGAGTTGTGGGATTCTATGAGAGTATGTGGGAGTCTATGAGAGTATGTGGGAGTTGTGGGAGTCTATGAGAGGCGGGAGCTCATGAGAGTATGTGGGAGCTAGGAGTCTATGAGAGCATGTGGGAGTCTTATGAGAGTATGAGCTCCATGAGAGTATGGGGGAGTTGTGGAGTCTATGGGAGTATGGGAGTTGTGGGAGTCTATGGGAGTATGTGGGAGTTGGAGTCTATGTGAGTATGTGGGAGTTGTGGGAGTTCATGGTATGTGGGAGTTGTGGGAGTCTATGGGAGTATGTGGGAGTTGTGGGAGTCTATGGGAGTATGTGGGAGTTGGAGTCTAGTGGGAGTATGTGGGAGTTGGGGGAGCTCCGCGGGAGTATGTGGGAGTTGTGGGAGTCTATGGAAGTATGTGGGAGTTCATGAGAGTATGCGGGAGTTGTGGGAGTCTATGGGAGTATGTGGGAGTCTATGAGGGTATGTGGGAGTTGTGGGAGTTTATGGAAGTATGTGGGAGTCTATGAAAGTATGTGGGAGTTGTGGGAGTCTATGGGAGTATGTGGGAGTTGTGGGAGCTCCATGTGGGAGTTGTGGGAGTCTATGGGAGTATGTGGGAGTTGTGGGAGTCTATGAGAGTATGTTGGAGTTGTGGGAGTCTATGGGAGTATGTGGGAGTCTATGAGAGTATGTGGGAGTTGTGGGAGTCTATGGAAGTATGTGGGAGTCTACAGAGTATGTGGGAGTTGTGGGAGTCTATGGGAGTATGTGGGAGTCTATGAGAGTATGGGAGTTGTGGGAGTCTATGGAAGTATGTGGGAGTCTATGAGTATGTGGGAGTTGTGGGAGTCTATGGGAGTATGTGGGAGTTGTGGGAGTCTATGGAAGTATGTGGGAGTTGTGGGAGTCTATGGGAGTATGTGGAGTTGTGGGAGTCTATGAGAGTATGTTGGAGTTGTGGGAGTCTATGGGAGTGGGGGAGTCTATGAGTATGTGGGAGTTGTGGGAGTCTATGGGAGTATGTGGGAGTCTATGAGAGTATGTGGGAGTTGTGGGAGTCTATGAGAGTATGTGGGAGTTAGAGTCTATGGGAGTATGTGAGTCTATGAGTATGTGGGAGCATGTGGGAGTCTATGGAAGTATGTGGGAGTCTAAGAGAGTATGTGGAGTTGGGGAGTCTGGCGAGAGTATGTGGGAGTTGTGGGAGTCTATGGGAGTATGTGTGGGAGTTCATGAGAGTATGTGGGAGTTGTGGGAGTCTATGGGAGTATGTCGGAGTCTATGAGAGTATGTGGGAGTTGTGGGAGTCTATGGAGTATGTGGGAGTCTATGAGAGTCTATGGGAGTATGTGGGAGTCTATGTGAGTATGTCGGAGTCTATGGAGTATGTGGAGTCTATGGAGTATGTGGGAGCTTTGGGAGTCTATGGGTGTATGTGTGAGTTGTGGGAGCCCAGGAAGTAATAGGAGTCTATGGGAGTATGTGGGAGTCTATTGGAGTATGTGGGAGTTGTGGAGTCTATGGAAGTATGTGGAGTTGTGGGAGTCTATGGAGTATGAAGGAGTTGTAAGAGTTCATGGGAGTATGTGGAGTCTATGAGGAGTATGTGGGAGTTGTGGGAGTCTATGGAAGTATGTGGGAGTTGTGGGAGTCTATGGAGTATGTGGGAGTCTATGAGATGCATAGGGAGTTGTGGAGTCTATGGAAGTATGGGAGTCTATGAGAGTATGTGGGGAGTTGTGGGAGTCTATGGGAGTATGTGGGAGTCTATGAGAGTATGGGAGTTGTGGGAGTCTATGGAAGTATGTGGGAGTCTATGAAAGTATGTGGGAGTTGTGGGAGTCTATGGAGTATGTGGAGTTGTGGGAGTCTATGAAGTATGTGGGAGTTGTGGGAGTCTATGGGAGTATGTGGGAGTTGTGGGAGTCTATGAGAGTATGTTGTGGGAGCTCATGGGAGCATGGGAGTCTATGAGAGTATGTGGGAGCTGTGGGAGTCTATGGGAGTATGTGGGAGTCTATGAGAGTATGTGGGAGTTGTGGGGAGTCTATGAGAGTATGTGGGAGCTAGGAGTCTATGGGAGTATGCTGTGGGAGTCTATGAGAGTATGTGGGAGCATGTGGGAGTCTATGGAAGTATGTGGGAGTCTATGAGAGTATGTGGGAGTTGTGGGAGTTCATGAGAGTATGTGGAGTTGTGGGAGTCTATGGGAGTATGTGGAGCTCCTGTGAGAGTATGTGGGAGTTGTGGGAATCTATGGGAGTGCTGTCGGAGTCTATGAGAGTATGTGGGAGCTGAGTCTATGGGAGTATGTGGGAGTCTAAGGAGAGTCTATGGGAGTATGTGGGAGTCTATGGGAGTATGTCGGAGTCTATGGGAGTATGTGGGAGTCTATGGAGTATGTGGAGTTTTGGGAGTCTATGGGTGTATGTGGGAGCTGTGGGAGTCTATGGAAGTATGTGGGAGTCTATGGGAGTATGTGGGAGTCTATTGGAGTATGTGGGAGTTGTGGGAGTCTATGGAAGTATGGAGTTGGGGAGTCTGTGGGAGCATGTGGGAGTTGTGGAAGAGTCTATGGGAGTATGGGGAGTCTATGAGAGTATGGGAGTTGTGGGAGTCTATGGAAGTATGTGGGAGTTGTGGGAGTCTATGGAGTATGTGGGAGTTGTATGAGTCTATGGGAGTATGTGGGAGTCTATGTGAGTATGTGGGAGTTGTGAGTCTATGAGTATTTTGGAGTTGTGGGAGTCTATGAGAGTATGTGGGAGTCTATGAGAGTATGTGGAGTTGTGGGAGTCTATGAGAGATGTGGGAGTCTATGAGTATGTGGGAGTTGTGGGAGTCTATGAGTGTATGTGGGAGTTGTGGGAGTCTATGAGAGTATGTGGGAGTCTATGAGAGTATGGGAGTTGTGTGAGTCTTTGAGAGTATGTGGGAGTTGTGGGAGTTGTGGGAGTCTATGGGAGTATGTGGGAGTTGTGAGTCTATGGGAGTATGTGGGAGTTTCGGGAGTTTATGGGAGTATGTGGGAGTTGTGGGAGTCTATGGGAGTATGTGGGAGTTTTGGGGGAGTCTGCGGGAGAAGGGGAGTTGTGGAGTCTATGGGAGTTTGTGGGAGTTGTGGGAGTCTAGGAGTATGTGGGAGTTGTGGGAGTCTGCGGGAGTATGTGGGAGTTGTGGTGAGTCTATGGGAGTATGTGGGAGTCTATGGAGTATGGGAGTCGTGTGAGTTGTGGGAGTCTATGGAGTATGTGGGAGTTGTGGGAGTCTATGGGAGTTGTGGGAGTCTATGGGAGCATGTGGGAGTTGTGGGAGTCTGGTGGGAGTATGTGGGAGTCTATGGGAGTATGTGGAGTCTATGGGAGCATGGGAGTCTATGGGAGTATGTGGGAGTTGTGGGAGTTTATGGAAGTATGTGGGAGTCTATGGAGTATGTGGGAGTTGTGGGAGTCTATGGGAGTATGTGGGAGTTGTGGGAGTTGTGGGAGTCTATGGGAGTATGTGGGAGTTGTGGGAGTCTATGGGAGTATGTGGGAGTTGTGGGAGTCTATTGAGTATTTGGGGAGTATGTGGGAGTTGTGGAGCCCATGGGAGTATGTGGGAGTCTATGGGAGTATGTGGGAGTCTATGGGAGTATGTGGCAGTTGTGGGAGTATATGGAAGTATGTGGGAGTCTATGGGAGTATGTGGGAGTTGTGGAGTCTATGGAAGTATGTGGGAGTCTATGGAGTATGTGGGAGTTGTGAAGTCTATGGAAGTATGTGGGAGTCTATGGAAGCATGTGGGAGTCTATGGGAGTATGTGGGAGTTGTGGGAGTCTATGGAAGTATGTGGGAGTCTATGGGAGTATGGGAGTTCATGGGAGTATGTGGGAGTTTTGGGAGTCTATGGGAGTATGTGGGAGTTGTGGGAGTCTATGGAAGTGTGGGAGTCTATGGGAGTATGTGGAGTCTATTGGAGTATGTGGGAGTTGTGGGAGTCTATGATTATGTGGGAGTTGGGAGTCTATGGGAGAATGTGGGAGTCTATGGGAGAATGTGGGAGTTGTGGGAGTCTATGGGAGAATGTGGGAGTCTATGGGAGAATGTGGAGTCTATGGGAGAGCAGTTTGAGTTGTGGGAGTCTATGGGGCATGTGGGAGTTGTGGGGAGTCTAAGGAAGTATTTGGAGTCTATGGGAGTATGTGGGAGTCTATGGGAGTATGTGAGTTTTTGGAGTCTATGGGAATATGTGAGTTGTGGAGTCTATGGGAGTTTGTGGGAGTTGTGGGAGTCTATGGGAGTATGTGGGAGTTGTGGAGTCTATGGGAGTATGGGAGTTGTAGGAGCTCCATGGAGTATGTGGGAGTCTATGGGAGTATGTGGGAGTCTATGAGTATGGGAGTCTATGGGAGTATGTGGGAGTTGTGGGAGTCTATGTGGGAGTTGTGGAGTCTATGGAGTATGTGGGAGTTGTGGGAGTCTATGGGAGTATGTGGGAGTATGTAGTCTATGGGAGTATGTGGGAGTCTATGGGAGTATGGGAGTTGTGAGTCTATGGGAGTATGGGAGTTGTGGGAGCTGGAGTCTATGGGATTATGGGGGAGTTGTGTGAGTCTATGGGAGCATGTGGAGTTGTGGGAGCTCATTGGAGTATTTGGGAGTATGTGAGCCAGGAGCTCCAGGGAGCATGTGGGAGTCTATGGGAGTATGGGAGTCTATGGGAGTATGTGTGGCAGTTGTGGGAGTATATGGAAGTATGTGGGAGTCTATGGGCATGTGGAGTTGTGGAGTCTATGGAAGTATGTGGAGTCTATGGGAGTATGTGAGTTAGAAGTCTATGGAAGTATGGAGTCTATGGAAGTATGTGGGGAGCCTAAGGAGTATGTGGGAGCTGTGGGAGTCTATGAAGTATGTGGGAGTCTATGGGAGTGGGAGTCTATGGGAGAAGGGAGTTTTGGGAGTCTATGGGAGTATGTGGGAGTTGTGGAGTCTAAGGAAGTATGGGAGTCTATGGGAGTATGTGGGAGTCTATTGGAGTATGTGGGAGTTGTGGGAGTCTATGGGATTATGTGGGAGTTGTGGGAGTCTATGGGAGAATGTGGGAGTCTATGGGAGAATGGGAGTTGTGGGAGTCTATGGGAGAATGTGGAGTCTATGGGAGAATGTGGGAGTCTATGGGAGTATGTCGGAGTTGTGGGAGTCATGGGAGTATGTGGAGTTGTGGGAGTCTATGGAAGTATTTGGGAGTCTATGGGAGTATGTGGGAGACTATGGGAGTATGTGGGAGTTTGGAGTCTATGGAATATGGGAGTTGTGGAGTCTATGGAAGTATGTGGGAGTCTATGGGAGTATGTGGGAGTCTATGGGAGTATGTGGGAGTTTTGGGAGTCTATGGGAGTATGTGGAGTTGTGGGAGTCTATGGAAGTATGTGGGAGTCTATGGGAGTATGTGGGAGTCTATGGGAGTATGGGAGTCTATGAGAGTATGTTGGAGTTGTGGGAGTCTATGGGAGTATGTGGGAGTCTAATAGAGTATGTGGGAGTTGTGGAGTCTATGGGAGTATGTGGGAGTCTATGAGAGTATGTGGGAGTTGTGGGAGTCTATGAGAGTATGTGGGAGTTGTGGGAGTCTATGAGAGTATGTGGAGTCTATGAGAGTATAGGAGTTGTGGGAGTCTATGGGAGTATGTGGGAGTCTATGAGAGTGTGTGGGAGTTGTAGTCTATGGGAGTATGTGAGTCTATGAGAGTATGTGGGAGCATGTGGGAGTCTATGGAAGTATGTGGGAGTCTATGAGAGTATGTGGGAGTTGTGGGAGTCTATGAGAGTATGGGAGTTGTGGGAGTCTATGGGGAGTATGGGAGTCTGATGAGGAGTATGTGGGAGTTGTGGGAGTCTATGGAGTATGACGGAGTCTATGAGAGTATGTGGGAGTTGTGGGAGTCTATGGGAGTATGTGGGAGTCTATGAGAGTCTATGGGGAGGCGGGAGTCTATGGGAGTATGTCGGAGTCTATGGGAGTATGTGGGAGTCTATGGGAGTATGTGGGAGTTTTGGGAGTCTATGGGTGTATGTGAGTTGTGGGAGTCTATGGAAGTATGTGCAGTCTATGGAGTATGTGGGAGTCTATTGGAGAAAGGTGGGAGTTGTGGGAGTCTCAAGTATGTGGATAGGAGTCTATGGGAGTATGTGGAGTTGTAAGAGTCTATGGGAGTATGTGGGAGTCTATGTGAGTATGTGAGTTGTGGAGCTCATGGAAGTATGTGGGAGTTGTGGAGTCTGGAGCATGTGGAGTTGTAAGAGTTCATGGGAGTATGTGTGGGAGTCTATGAGAGTATGTGGGAGTTGTGGGAGTCATGAGAGTTATTTTTGAGTTGTGGGAGTCTATGAGAGTGGGAGTTCATGAGAGTATGTGGGAGTTGTGGGGAGTCTATGAGAGTATGTGGGAGTCTATGAGAGTATGTGGGAGTTGTGGGAGTCTATGAGTGTATGTGGGAGTTGTGGAGTCTAAGGGGAGGGCATGTGGGAGTCTATGAGAGTATGTGGAGTTGTGTGAGTCTTTGAGAGTATGGGAGTTGTGGGAGCTGTGGGAGTCTATGGGAGTATGTGGGAGTTGTGGGAGTCATGGGAGTATGTGGGAGTTTCGGGAGTCTATGATAGTATGTGGAGTTGTGGGAGTCTATGGGAGTGTGGGAGTTGTGGGAGTCTAAGGGAGTGCTGTGAGCAGGGAGTCTATGGGAGTATGTCGGAGTTGTGGAGTCTCATGGGAGATGTGGGAGTTGTGGGAGTCTATGGAAGAGTTTGGGAGTCTATGGGAGTAGTGGGAGTCTATGGGAGGCGGGAGCAGGTGGGAGTCGAGTTGTGGGAGTCTATGGGAGTATGTGGGAGTTGTGGGAGTCTATGGGAGTTGTGGGAGTCTGAGGGAGTATGTGAGTTGTGGGGTCTATGGGAGTATGTGGGAGTCTATGGGAGCATGTGGGAGCTCATGGAGTATGGGAGTTCATGGGAGTATGTGAGTTGTGGGAGCTATGGAAGTATGTGGGAGTCTATGGAGTATGTGGGAGTTGTGGGAGTCTATGGGAGTATGTGGGAGTTGTGGGAGTTGTGGGAGTTGTGAGCTCCGTGGAGTATGTGAGCCAGGGAGTCTATTGAGTATTTGGGAGTATGTGGGAGTTGTGGGAGTCTATGGGAGTATGTGGGAGTCTGCGGGAGTATGTGGGGACTATGGGAGTATGTGGCAGTTGTGGGAGAGCATGGAAGTATGGGAGTCTATGGGAGGTTGTGGGAGCTGTGGGAGTCTATGGGCTATGTGGGAGGGCCCATGGAGAAGGAGTTGTGGAAGGCGGAAGCATGTGGGAGTCTATGGAAGTGATGTGGGAGTCTATGGGAGCATGTGGGAGTTGTGAGTTCATGGAAGTATGTGGGAGTCTTGGAGCATGTGGGAGTTCATGGGAGTATGTGGGAGTTTTGGGAGTCTGCAGCATGGGGAGTTGTGGAGTCTATGGAAGTGGAGTCTATGGGAGTATGTGGAGCCTCATTGGAGTATGTGGAGTTGTGGAGTCTATGGGATTATGTGGGAGCTGTGAGTCTTATGGAGAATGAGTCTATGGAGAGAATGGAGTTAGAGTCTATGGGAGAATGGAGTCTGTGAGTAATGGGGAGTCTATGGGAGTATGTTGGAGTTGTGGGAGCTCCATGGGGAGTATGTGGGAGTTGTGGGAGTCATGGAAGTATTTGGGAGTCTATGGGAGTATGTGGGAGCTCCAAGGGTGGGAGTTTTTGGAGCTCTATGGAATATGTGGGTTGTGGAGTCTATGGAGTTTGTGGGAGTTGTGGGAGCTCATGGGAGTGCTGTGGGAGTTGTGGGAGTCTATGGGAGTATGTGGAGTTGAGAGCTCCATGGGAGGTGGGAGTTCATGGGAGTATGGAGTTTCGTGTGAGTTGTGGAGTCTATGTATATGGGAGTTGTGGGAGTCTATGGGAGGAGTTGTGGGAGTCTATGAGTATGTGGGAGTTGTGGAGTCTATGGGAGTATGTGGGAGTCTATGGAGTATGTGGAGTCTATGGGAGTTATGTGGGAGTCTATGGAGATAGGAGCTGTGGAGTTCCATGAGCATGTGGGAGTTGTGGAGCTGGTGGAGTTCATGGATTATGGGAGCTAGAGTCTATGGGAGTATGTGGGAGTTGTGGGAGTTCATTGGAGTATTTCAGAGAAGGTGGGAGTTGTGGGAGTCTATGAGCATGTGAGCCCAGGAGTATGTGGGAGTTATGGAGACATGTGGCAGTTGTGGAGTATATGGAAGTATGTGAACAAGGAGTATGTGGGAGTCTATGGAAGTATGTGGAGTCCATGGGAGTATGTGGGAGTTGTAGTTCATGGAAGTATGTGAGTCTATGGAAGCATGTGGGAGTCTATGGGAGTGAATGTGGAGTTGTGAGTCTATGGAAGCAGGTGGAGTTCATGGGCATGATTCAGAAGTGGGGGAGCATGTGGGGAGTTTTGGGAGTTCATGGGGAGCATGTGGAGTTGTGGGAGTCTATGGAAGATGTGGGAGTCTATGGGAGAAGTGGTTCATTGAGTATGTGGGAGTTGTGGGAGTTCATGGGATTATGTGGGAGTTGTGGGAGTCTATGGGAGAATGTGGGAGTTCATGGGAGAATGTGGAGTTGGGGAGTCTATGGGAGAAGGTGGAGTCTATGGGAGAGTTCATAGAATGGAGTTGTGGGGAATGGCTATGGAGTCTGCTTGAGCATTTGAGTCTATGGAGCATGTGGAGACAGGAGGGGGGGGAGCTTTGGAGTCTATGGGAATAGCGGGGGAGTTGGGGGAGCCATGGCATGTGGGAGTCTATGGAGTATGTGGAGTTCATATATGTGGAGTTTTGGGGCCCATGGGCATGGAGTTGTGGGAGTCTATGGAAGCATGTGAGCCCATGGGAGTATGGGAGTTCATGGGAGTATGGGAGTTGTGGGAGTCTATGGGATTATGTGGGAGCTAGGAGTCTATGGAGAATGTGGGAGCACTATGGGAGAACGTAGGAGTTGTGGGAGTTCATGTGAGAATGTGAGTCTATGTGAGAATGAGTTCATGGGAGAGCAATGGAGCTGTGGGAGTCTATGGGAGAATGTGGGAGTCTATGGAGTATGGGAGCTGTATACTATGGAAGCATTTGTGAGTCTATGGGAAAGGCGTGAGCCCATGGGAGTATGTGGAGTTTTTGAGCCCATGGGCATGTATTGTGGGAGTCTATTATAGGGAGAGTATGTGAGTCTATGAGTATGTGGGAGTTGTGGGATTCTATGGGGAGTATGTGGAGTCTATGAGAGTATGTGGGAGTTGTAAGTCTAGAGAGTAGGGAGTCTATGAGAGTATGTGGGAGTTGTGGGAGTCTAGCGAGGAGTATGTGGGAGTCTATGAGAGTATGTGGGAGTCTATGAGAGTATGTGGTATCCATGGAGCATGTGGGAGCTGTGTGAGCCCATGGCATGTGGGAGTTGGGAGCCCGCGGGAGCATGTGGGAGCTGTGGGAGTCTGTGGGCATGCAGGAGCTGTGGAGCCCATGGAGTATGGGAGTTGTGGGAGTCCATGGCATGGGCTGAAAGGAGCATGTGGAAGGGTGGGAAGTCTATGTGGCATGTGTTGTGGAGTCTATGAAGCATGTGGAGTTCATGAGAGCATGTGAGCTAGGGAGTTCATGGGAGTATGTAAGTCTATGAGAGAGTTTGGGAGTTGTGGGAGTCTATGGAAGGGAGTCTAGGCAGGGAAGGTGGGATCCATGGGAGTTACGGGAGGTTGCGGGAAGTCTATGGAGCGCATGTGGAGCTGTGAGTCCATGGTTAGCTGGAGCTGTGGGAGTTCATGAGAGCATGTTGGAGTTGCAGGAGCATGCGGGAGCCCATGAGAGTATATGTGTATGTGAGCCCATGGAGTATGTGGGAGTCCATGAGAGCAGGCTGGAGCTGTGGGAGTCTCATTTATATAGCTGGAGCCAGAGCCCATGAGTATGTGGGAGTCTATGAGAGCATGGAGCCAGAGCCCATGGGCAGGAGTCTATGAGCGTGTGTGAGAGTATGTGGAAGTTGTGGAAGTCCCATATATGCCCATGAGAGCATGTGGGATGGGAGCCCATGGAAGTATGTGGGAGTCTATGAGAGTAGCTGTGGGAGTTGTGGAGTCTATGAGAGCATGTGGGAGCTGTGGAGTCTGGGAGTATGTGGGTGCCCATGAGAGCATGTGGGAGCTGTGGGGAGTCTGTTGGAGTATGTCGGAGTTCATGAGAGTATGTGGGAGCTGTGGAGTCCATGGGAGGAGTGTGGGGAGTCTCATGAGAGTCCATGGGGAGTAGCGGGAGCCCATGGGAGATGTCGGAGTCTGGGCGGGGAGCACAGGAGTCCATGGAAGTAATGTGGCCTTAGATAATATGCATATGGGAAGATGCGGGAAATCCATGGGAAGGGAATTTAGTCCATTATATGGAAGTGGAGTATGTTCGAGTGTATGTGCATATTGCGTTTAATATCGGTACAATGGGTTTTCAAATATCGGTACATTTTATATTAAATATTGGTACATATTGTAGTAAATATGGATATTGTGTCATCATATCGTTAAACCAGACATTTCGATAAACCTGTCGCGAAATATTACGAATTTAACAGCTTTTGGTGTAAAAATAAAAATGGAAGTATATCCTATAATTTTCTCTTCAACTTTTATTTATCTATTGGCTGATTCTTTTATGATATAGCCTTTTCGTTCTCCTTCCTCCACTGCACCATTTCAAGACCTCTCCTCGCCCCTGCAGATGAAGTCCAGACTTTCATGGGTCGCTATTGAAGACAAGTTGTTGATGGGCAAGTTATTGACAGACGCAAAAACAACGATTTAAGTCAGTTTCAATTCCCATTAAGGCTAAAACCAACAAATAAATAGGTAGATAGTTTTGTACTAAAACTAAACAAATAAAGCTAAACAGGCAGACAGTTTTTGGTACTCAAAACTAAACAAATACTCGCTCTGTACTCAAAACGTCGTCCAAGTTACCAAAGAATAGCTCTGTACTCGCCTAGAACTGACCGCAAGTACTTGTAGTCAGAAAATTTTAATCCCATCACTCTAACCCGAAGAAATAAATGTGTATAACAAATATTAACTGCCAATTTCCTGTTTTACTTCATTGTCTCCGATGCTATTTGTAGACACCAGTCGACACATACTTCTGTAGTTAATGACGGTTGGTAATATTAACATTCAACTCAGACGAGGTTTCAGTGTATATATATTCGATATCTAGACATTTTTGTATCATGGTGGTTTTTCTATCAGTGTATACTATACAGACGAGCAGTTCAAAACGACAGCTGTTTAGTGTTAGTTTAAATATAGGTTGTAGACTTTTTTATTGAATAAAATATACTAGTATGTTGAGATTCACTCCAAGAGTTTTAAAAAAAGATTTTTACTAACACTAAATACAAAAAAAATATTTCGATTTTTAATGACGCATTACGTGTATTAATATATTTGCATCAACAATACTTGTGTATTATTAGTACAGGAGTCTGCGCTATTAAAGGCCGATATATACAACGTGAAGATAGATTTCAAAAAACAAACATAAAAGAGAAATCATGTAATATCAAATCACCAGTTCATTGAAAATAAATATCAGCACAGGTGAAAGAGGAATGCGCTTCACAAAAGTAGTCGAATATTTAAAAAAATTAATAAGAAAATACTTCCTTAATTTAGAACAAGTTTTCTGTGTCGAAAGATAACTGGTAATTGCATATTTTTTCACATGGAATTCTGCTGAAAAATGTCCGTATTACTAGAAATAAGATTTTAGCAGCACAATTTTCTAATTTGCATGAATTGAACGTTAAAATTGTCAATAACTTCTACAATGTATTTTCACCTTGCTAACATAACATTAACAACAATATAGTTGTATTGTATTAAATTTTGCCTACATAACATAAACATTTTCATTTAAATTTTGTACCGCAGCTTGATGACATAATCTAGCCTAATGAGGATTGCTTAGCAGTTTGTCTCACTTATCAGAGAAAATGTCCATCGCATATGTGATATATTTCACACGGACAAAACAGTCAAACATCATGTCTTGCCATATAGCTTCATCATGTAAGCAATCATATTACATATACTCCATGCAATCATATTACATATATTCCATGTAATATTGTATCATATTACATATATTCATGTAAATCATATTACATATACCCATGTAAATCATATTACATATATCCATGTAAATCATATTACATATATTTATGTAAATCATATTACATATATTCATGTAAATCATATTACATATATTTATGTAAATCATATTTTATATATTCATGCAGTGATACATTAAATTAATAATGGTATCACATTAAATTTTATAGCTTTGATTTAATTATTTGGCAATATTTAGTGCCAATTAGATCGCTGATAAAGGTGGGGTCTAGAGGACAGGTTTAGACTACGTGTGGATGAATGCGTGACCGGAAATTAGAGCGGAAAAATAATTAACTAGAAATTTGTTTTATTACAACTTTCATTTTATAATTTCTTGTTGATATAAATTTAAATTCAAACTTATTGAAGAAAAGGTTTGAAATTAAATTTTCATGCATCTATTTTTAGAGAGGACACTTCAATTTCCCACTCCCGTCAACATTTGGTGGCCTTTTAGCGCTAGGACTCCATCCTGACAATGTAAATGTTAATATTTATCTAACGACCAACTACAGACACACGGCTGATCGTTTACCATGTACTCTTATGGTCCATTAGAGTTTTAGGAGTCTTGATGACTGTCACATAATTTTTAGAACATTTTGTAAATTATTATTACGTAATTTGATATCTATATATATATATATATATATATATATACTATGCCTATATAATAATATACACTCATGTCATATAACAATATATAATTTCATTCAAAATAAATAACATACACTCATGTCATATAAATAACATAGACTCATATTATATAAGTTAACATAATAATTATTAATATGTAAACAACATATAATTTCACAAATATCATACACACATTATGTCATATAAATAATATAGACTCATGTGTTATAATAACATATACTCATAAAATATATAAAAACAACATATACCCTCATAAATAAATAAACAACACTTCATAAATATATATAAATAAATATAAATAATTATGTTAAATAATCCAATATATAATTTCATAAATATATGTCATATAAATAATATATAATTATGTCATATGAATAACATATTAATTATTAATATATAAATATAGATTATATATTAATAGTATACGATATTTTCATAATTCGATTCCCCGCTTACGTTTAATCCTTCCGTTTATTTAAATCGATTTTTGCGTTAATTGTTTTTTTCCTTGTTTTTTTATCTTTGGTGTTTTCTAAAAAAATGCCAACCTTAAAGTTTCATAAATGTTTTACGATTCTCGTAATATCAATGTTTTTGTACGTTATGTTGCTTTTATACAAAACATGCATTTTTTTTTAATATGATGTTAAGTACTTTAAATTCGAAACCAAATTAACATTTCCAGAATCAAAAGTTTTTGAATTAACGCATTCTAATCCTTCTAGATATTTTGCTCCAATCGCTTTTAAAACAACTTTGTCTATTTATATTATTTCCTCATCTAATAAAAAATAATATAGATTTGAGTTCTGTGTTGAAAAAAGAGTTTATAAATTATTCAATACAACAGTTTTCCAGTTTAAATCATTGGATCGCTAGTTCGAAACCAAAATAACTCCAGTCTACTGATGAAGCCTAAGGGGATATACTTCTACGGGGGTATCGAGTGTTGCCAGTATTTATATTATATCAATGTAGATTTTAAGTATGTCTGGTGTGCATGAAGAGACTATTTCAATGAACATTGACAAGGTTGTATAATTTCACTAGAAATCAAAGGGTTTAAATGTATTAATTTATTGATACGGTCTGTGATTTTAATTTATGTCGGTTATAAATTATTAAAGTTGAATTTTCTATGATGTATTAACACAACACTCAAATATTATATTTCGTAGTGAAATATAAATTTGTATTTTCATTAATCATTTACATAAAGATATCATCAACTGTCTAAATTTCTATTCAATATGAAAAACATTTTGTTCGATGCCAGATTTTCTTTTCTGTGTGTTTAGTTGTTTTTTTTTTTCGCAAAAGCCTATATGTAGTCTGTAGGAAAAAGGTATTTGTCAATATGTGGAAGTTAACTAATACAATTTTATAATATAGGGGACTATATATTCACAAATAGACGTAAAATAAATACACATTTAACAATGTATTTTGTTTGATACCGCCATACTGTTATACACGTTTGCAAATATAATTAATTGAAACAGTGCGTTCGGGTAGTAACATGATGTACTTACATGATTTACTCACTTAATTTATCAATACGAGGCACTATCACAATATATTCATATCAAGTACTTATATAACGTGGCCTCATATTAAAATTTATACTACACAAAAGTACTTATATTATGTACTCACTATTTAAAATTCATTCGATGTACCTAAACTGGTACTATGTACGTATATAACTTGTAGTCATTATGATTACTTCACACACACACTAGTAATTGATATTTAATTTTACAACTTACATCACTGCGTCTTATTCAGGAAACACTTGATAAAGCAGATCAGACAAAAAGACTGACCACTGAAAAGAAAGATGCTCTTTGAAAAATTCCATGACCTATTCACACTTTCAGGTAAGAGTTCAACATTATACATACACTTCTACCTTTTGTTTACTGACAATAGTTAAACAAATTTGGACATTATTTGTAAGCTCACACGGCCATAGACCCATATCTAGTCTACGACGTCTGGTTAAAGAAATTTAGACATTATTTGTAGTCATTATACATAGACTATATCTTGGGCTTTACTGACAAGTCTGTTGGGAATTTTGGACATTATTTGTAGCTCATTATACATACACCCATATCTGTTTACCGACAGTTCTGGTTAAACAAATTTGGACATAATTATAGCTGTAATTAAAGTTTGTAAAAACTTGGATTTACTGTGACATGAAAAGAGTTTAATCCGACACAATTATAATGGATGGGGGTCTGTGTGGGAGTGCAGACTCACTCAACGCAGGCCGTCCAAAACTGACCCGTGGCGGAAGCTTAGGCGGAGCAGGCTCCAGTCCTCGTTTAGCACTGTCTCTAGTTGGCGCAGTACTTTGGGAGGTTGATTCATACCGACACTTTGCAGACACTGTAGGAAGTGTGGAGGAAATCAGTAGATCATCTTCTTTGCTGAGGTCTCGGACTGGCGGACCACAGGCGCTTGCTGGCTTATGGCAGTCTTCCATATGGTGAGACACAAGCAGTTCGGATCCTCATTCCAGAGGACTAAACGTTCGCAGATTACTGAGAAGAGTTCAAAGAGAGTGAGAGAGCATAGACCGAGATCGAACATTGCTCCAGTCCGTACTCGGGCATTGTCCTAGGTGCAGCACTGAGGTCTCACGCCGATTTCTTTGTACCGAGAGACGCTTAAGTGCTCCGAGTTGGCAGAGAGGTCGGTAGTCAGCTTGCTTATATGACACTTTCAGATGCTGCGGTCCAATATGAGTTTATTCACAGGTTCTGCTTTGTTCAGTTTCAGCCCGCAATGAGATAGTTCAGAGAGCAGCATATATAGAGAGCAGGCTCGCGCGCGGGGGTCCAGGGATCGTCTGGCCCTCCCTGCTTATTTATTCTACTTAGCAAAATGTAATTACCCCGCCCCTCTCCGGGCTACGTCTCGGTCCGCCCCCGAATGCTACGGGGGAGAGGGGGAGAGTTCAGAGAAAGTATATATATATATATATATATAGTTATATATATATATATATATTATATATATATATAGAGGGCAGGGCCGATTATCGTCATATCCCACTGTCTCAAGTACTCGTCCATCTACTACGTCACAAATGACCTATTACTCGGGGGGGGGCAAAATTAAATATTTTATAGTTTTATCGTAGTTACCGGGGGCCCTCGTACTCAATTAATCAGTATATTAATATATATAGTGAACGATAATTGATGACGTCAACGAGTAATTCTGTCTTATTATAATGCGTAACTACTCCTATGAAACATTCATTATAGCACCTGCAGACTTCCAGACATGTTTTTAAATATTGAGATGTTGCCTAATTCATATGTCTAACCGTAAAATTGATTAAATATTACACATTATAGTGAATATTACGGTGGATGGTAAACATTACACATTATAAGTGAATACATTACGGTGGATGGTACATTACACAGCATAGTGAATACATTATGGATGGTAAATATTACACAGTATAGTGAATACATTACGGTGCGGGATGGTAAACATTACACATTATAGTGAATAAGACATGTGATATTTGACCCTACATTAAAAATTAAACCAATTGTTGTACATTTGCCTCTGTCTGAATATCTCCATAACAATGTCCTCCTTCCCCTCACCCTTACCTCGGTTATTTATGACTTCATCAACTTCGGTAAAAATTGATTTCTGATCCTAATGAACGAGACAAAATTCGTTTACCCGACCTGATCAAATACAAAAACAAAGTTGAAGAAATATTGTCTGATCTAAATCTATAAACAAACGGGAAGAGTTGCGTTCACTGGCTCTATAAACCGACAGCAAGTTAACTGTAAAATAAAACTTGAAATTACATCCAGTTATGAGAAGTTGATATAGTTACATGACGCAATTATTTATCCGTTCATATGTGGTTCATATGTGGATCATATTATATGTGTTCATGTTTAGTTGAATTTCGTCTCGTAGGGTTATTGTTGGGTCTTTATACTTTCAGTATTCCGATAATTTAATATCAAAGATAGATAATATACAGAACGTAATATTACAAAAGTACTTGTCTTACAGCAGAACGTTTATAAAGAAGTCCGTTACAGAACACAATATTACAGTACTGAAGTAATGTTACAGAAGACAATATTACAAAGTACTGAAGTAATGTTACAGAAGACGGCCACAAGTGAAGTAATGTTACAGAAGACACATTATAAAGTAATTAAAGTATTAAAGAGAATACATATTAGTAATTTATATAATATAGAAGATAATATTAGAAAATTAGTATAAATATATATTAAAATATAAAAATTAAAGTGACATTAACATAACGCAATCATTACAAAGTACCTCATTAGGGGTAGAGCACACGAAGTTCCCAGCACCAGTACACAGCAGTTGTTCGCGGGCTGTATGATCTCACTATATTGACCCTGTTGATGGATAGTGACATTATAAGGAATAGGTCGAGCTTCGTTTAGCCGGTCAGACATGTTGGGCAGTCTGACATGCGCTCTGCCCGTTTGGTGTGGCTATGAGATTTTAGCATAGAGTTTCATATGGTTACAAGAGTCTTTGGGGCCAGGAGATCTTACCTTGAAAAAAAAAAAACATATATGCTCATTTTAAAACATTTAACACGCTTATCATAATGTGCGGTCAATTTATTATTATCTCATATAATAAGTAATCCCATGTAAAAAATGAATTAAATTGTACAAATAATAATGCGTCAGAATATCGTGAGGCATGAGACCGTTGTTTGAGATGATAACAGGTGAAAATTCTTATCAACATGAAACACAAATGTGAAAATGGAAATGAATATTGGTACCTGTAGCCATGATTGTGAAGTTCCCTTTTTGAAAAACTGATTGATGACTTGAAACTCTAATGAAACTCAGGATTAAACTCATAGCGCTAGTAAACATGGAGGAAAAACTCCAAAGGGAAATAAAAGAGGAGAAAGATAAAAAAGAGAGAGTGAGAGAGAAACGAAGTGAGAGATAGAGTGATTTAGTTAGGGAGAGAGCGAGACAATGAAAAAGAGAAAGAGAGAGATATATATATTATTTATAGAAAGAGGGGAGAGAACATATAGAATAGAAACATTACTTTAAAAAAATTATACATGGCAAAAATCGTTTAAAAAAAAGAGAAATAACTAGATATATATATATGTGTGTGTGTGAGTAGATATATATAGAGAGAGAGTGTATGTGTGTAGTGTGTGTGAGAGAGAGAGAGAGAGAGAGACGGGAATGAGAAAGACTGTGGCGATAATTGAAAAAAGCCGTGGGAGATATCACCATGCCTAACGATCAGCCTCCTCGTGCCTCACTTGTAGCCTGCCGACCAGTCACACCCCCACCTTCACTGCCAATAAAAAGCATGATTCAAAAATGCAGCATTTATGCAGCCTTAAACACAAGTTAACCACATAAATACATCTGGCGTGCTCTCATTCTGTTCAAATCTTTTGATGAAAAATATGTACTTGATCTTTCTACGTAACTTGATCATTCTATAAATATTTCCATGATCTAGCAATTATTTTTTTTACTTTTTTTTATTACAGCTTAATAAATTATATAAGTTTTTATTCCAATATTTTACTTTTATTATATATTTTTTGGTTGTCCAATTAACCTGCTATTATCATAACTTTTTAAAAAAGTTTTATAGTGTTGCTTTTTATTCAAATGCACTAAAATAAAATTTAAATGATATAAATATTTCAATAGATTATCATTATGCTTAAATGTAAATGCAGAAAAATTGACTTGCCTGAAACCAAAATAACCTAGCCTATTGATCAGTGCCTATGTAGTTTTGTGTGGGCATGTTAGTTATATTACTTCACAATTCTTACAAAAAATGTATTGACACAGATAACAGATGTATGACTAGTTATGACATTCAGATTTTACTGTAATATTTGGACTCCTTTCTTTTGACCAACACAACATCGAACATTTTATTCCAGATTATTTTAAATCCAGTGAAATCTTTTACGCTTGATTCATTTTGCGTAAAATGGAGCAGATAACACCAAACCGGGAATTTTTGTTTTCAAAACGCCACTGTTGAACAGTCATTTCGGGTCACAACCTATACAACATGCCAGACGATGGTGTGCAAACGTCAGACAATGTTGATAATATCTCGTAGAAAATTAACTGTCTAAATTTACACGCGTGTACAATAATAAAAAATATACACCACCAAAAAAACAGGTTATTGGAAACCGAAATACTTCTGCGTATGTGTGTGTGTGTATTAAACTGAAATAAAAAAATATAACTAATTGGGATGGGGTTGGCGGACTCCAGCATGATATTCACTTGCCATCGGGATTTTCTCTGTTTCAAACACTTATTACAAAGTCTATGATGCTTTCTTTTCTACTTTTATTGTTTTGTTTTGGTTGTTATTGTTACGGTGTTGTTGTTGGTGTTGCTACAAGAGTGCAATGTATTTTTCGATACCACATTTTTTTAAAAAGTCCCTGAGAGTATGAGATTGGGTATTACTTATATGCCTTTATTAACGGGTGATATGCCCCCTGTTCATCCCCATGATAGGGCGATAGTGAAATGACATGGAGGCGGGAAGATAGGCTGGTGACTGTGACGTTTGCCAGAAATATTAGTTATAAATATTGGCATAGTGCCATGTTAATGTAAATATAAAAATACGATATTTAAGTATAACCGCGAGTAAAGAGTGTAGTTACAAGAAGTATTGAGTGTACTATTGTTAGGGTACTGAGTGTACTATTGTTAGGTACTGGAGTGCGCTATTGCTTATTATTGTTAGGCATTGTCAAGTACTCAGTGTATTATTGTTGGGGTAGCAGGTAGGCATCCGTCCATCTCGGCGGGCGCTCTAATTATTATCAAACGTTTTGAGTGGCACTATTGTTAGGTATATGCACCTTCTTGGGGCCAGAGTGCACTATTTTTAGTACATAGTGCACTCTTGTTGGGATACAAATTGTACTATTGTTAGTAAAGAGTGTACTATTGTTAAATGAGCGGTATTATTGTTCGGGTAAAGTGAAGTGCAATACTGATATGCAATTATTGTTAGGGTATTACAAAGTACACCAAGGGCACATAAAACTACAGCCAGCACTGAACTATTGTTTTAAAGCACTGAATTCATTATTGCGGTGCTCATCGCTGTAGACGATATCATAAGATTAAGTATAATCATTTTTCAGAGTTAAAAGTAATCTCAGAAGCTTTTGAAATTAATTGAACTCCGTCAATATGGTGGCATACACCCACTGCCAATGAAAATGAATTGCTCATTCCACAGGCATACATTCCACTGTTACGAAAAGTTCAGTTGAATATGATAAATAGTGTGCATTGGATGCTTAAATGATAAAAAAATTTTTTATCAGATGAATAAACACGGTTTAAGAAAAGCTATGTAATAATATGTATTTAAATTATAACATATAGATATTGTGACATATAGGCAATGTTTCTCTAACATTAAGATAATAGACATAAAAGACAATACTCTGACATATATATATATATATATATATATATATATATATATATATATATATATATATATATATATTCTGACATATAATCTGACGTATAGATATTGTGACATTGTTGACAATGTTTCTCTTGGACGTATAAATATTGTGACATATTGACAATGTTTCTCCGACGTATGGATATTGTGACATATTGACAATGTTTCTCCGGACGTATAGATATTGTGACATATAGACAATGTTTTCTGACGTATAGATTATAATATACACAATGCTCTGACTATAGATATTGTGACATATAGACAATGTTTTCTGTCAGCACAATAAACTGGGGAGTCCAAGAATGCATGTTTGTTCTTTTTACAATTTTTTTTCCCCACCTTGTGGAAAAACTGTCAAAAGAAATAAGAACAGTTTGACTGTATGAAATTTTGCGATTAAATTCCAGATAATACTTAAGACTAATGTCTTTCACTTGTCTCTCCACAGTCCCACCCCATGGCCTATTTCACTCACTCCATTGTCACACATAGAGTGTCTCATATATCCACTTGTTCTATTATTTTCCTATTAATAATCTGACAGTGAGATATAGTTGATCTCGGTATGGCTTTGGGATGATAGCAAATTGACCCTACTGGCTAGCAGGGAAGAGCCAGTGGTCAATCTCAAAGTGACAATCCCCATTTCGTTGTTAATATTATAGTACTTGGTCAATTATTATAAATACGCAAATACAGTACCCTGTCAGTTATTGTGGTGACAAACACTATTATGGTATTGTGGTCATTAGTGGCTCATTGCGCCAAGAATATTCTTTAGAGCCATTCACTTAATATTAGTTAACAGAGTTTTTTCCTTGATTTTTAACTCCTTCTTCGCACGATATTACCAGTCTAAACTGCCGCATCATTTTTGCTTTCGCGAAAGCGTCCTCCACCCCTCCTCCTCTCCAGCGTAATAATAAGGAATCGGACTCCTTACTTTGTCGTACACTATATATATATTATTCCGGTACGGTTAAATATTGCTTATATATATAATACCCACCCGGGCCCCCCCGTAAGTCATTATATATATATATATACATATATATATAATATATATATATATATATGTCTGGTATTAGTCATTATATAGCCTATATATATACTGGATTAGGTCAAGGTCCACAAGTGTGTAGAATTCCCACCCTCACTCAGTCAAACTATGCTGATACCTTCATCTCAATCGTATGACGTTCTAGTTCATGAATTTCGCATTGTCCCTCACTCATTTGAATCTTTCATTCAAACTGCATTTAATATTTTGGTCTAGTAACGGTTGTAGATGAACTATACTGATGGTTGTATAGTGTAGACAGTGTCAATAACCTCCATATTATACTAGTTCAATGTCTTGCTAAACAAGCTAATTACAGTATTTTGAACATAGTTCTAAAGAAACTAAGTTTACTGTGCATTTCCTTTTCTAAGTTCAAAAAGTCATCCATTTAAAGCCAAAGTCTATGTTACAAGAAGTTCATTGACATATTATTGATTGAAGACTTCCATTAAACTTGTTCTTTCTATAACATTAGTGATAGACTACTAAACGAGATTAATGACGAAATATCAACAGGTCTCTGGTTTATATTGGCGTCAGTAACCAACTTATTTAGACCCACTTTTTTTAAAGTACCAGTATCTCGTATACTGCCGTTTGATGGTTTTTCTGCGTTGAAAATAAAAAAGAGACTTTTTTCACGAAACGAAAGTTGATTTTAAAATTTTAAAACTTTTTTTTTTCCAAACATTTGAATACATTTTTCTCACCTATTCAAAAAAATTTTTTATAGATATTTTCTCCTTAATTAACAAGTGCTAACAGTGAAGCAGTGTTAGACATTTTTAGAATGGTGAGTTTCACAGTAAAGTGTTATATTAGTTTCAAATAATCTCTAAATATATATATATGTACATGGGTAAACTAAGGGTGAGAAACATCAAAATACAGTGTCGAATAGAAGATACAAATAGAAGAATAATGGTTCATGTGTTAAATATTGGAAATACCCTTTATGCAATTTAATTTATGTAATTTTGTTTAAAATATAATAAACCTTTAACTGCTATACCTAATAAACATTTTTCATTAAAAAATTATCATTTGTATGTAATTAAAAATATCTTTTAAATTTAAAAATTGGAGTCAGATACTTGTCATGTAATCTCTTTTAAATGTTTTACGATTTTGTAATAGTAGTCCTATGATTATCTCGATTTTCATACCTACATGATAATAAACAAGTCGGAATAAATTATTATGATAATAAACTATTTTTAATTTAGTTCATTATGACAAAATAAACTATTGGAATTTGTCTAATACGACAATAAACTATTTGAATTTACTACATGACAATAAACAATTTAATTTAATCCATGATAATAAACAATTTTAATTTGTCTACATGACAATAAACTATCTTAATTTGTCTACACATTAATAAACAATTTTAATTTGTCTACATGACAATAAACTATTTGAATTTGTCTACATGACAATAAATCATTTTAAATTAATTAGAGGGTAATAACCATTTGAATTTGTCTACATGATAATAAACGAATTTAATTTGTCTACATGACAATAAACGATATGACCACACATTAAACGATATGAATCACATGAAAATAAACTATTTAAATTTTTGTCCATACGACGATAAACTATTTAAATTTGTCTACATGACAATAAACGATTTTAATTGTTTCTAGTCCATGATACATCTTATAACGTAAAGATTAATACCTTTAGTAGTTGGGCGTTCATAATTTAAATTTGTTCATGTGTACGTAGTCCTCCTCCAAGATGTGGGAAAGTTACGTAGCCAGAGAGTAGGTGTCAAGGGCGAAGATAAAAACACTTGGCTTTTACAACACTTAGGTAACAAAAAAGATTTCCAAGTTTGTAGGGCAGTTCTCAGCTTGTGCTTCCGGGTAGTCGCTCCCATTCGTTGTTTGTTTTTAGCGAGTTAGTAATATGTATTAATTTTGTCATATCAATACTTGGTCATCGATATGAATACCTAAAAATCATCGAATAGGACTAATTACTGGTCTTGCAGTGCACGTTCTGTTGGCCCTAACTTGACTTCTTCAGTGGATTTCCGGCCGGGCGGTCTGGGAATGAATCGCTTCGGGCGGAATTCACAAAAGTTCGCGCAATCCTTGTGATAAAAAATAGTTATCACCTTGAGGATGTATTTGTCAAGATCAGAGAATTCGAGCGAACTCGACTTAGACGACCGCTCTATCTGACGGTGGACATGTTATGTCTGTCAATGACCATTGTCCAACTCACAATCACTTTAGTTCTGTCGAATTTCTGATCTGATGTTCTACACCCTTAAGGAGTTCTGTCTGCATCCACAGGTTGCACTTTGGGCATTGTGGACTTTCTGCATGGAATTCCACCAAGCGGTCATTCCCAGATACGCCCATTGCCCAGGAATCCACTGAAGAGTCAAGTTGGTTAACTAGAATGAATTGATTATACTGCAAGACCAGTACTAGTCCTATTCATTGATTTTTAAAATACATTCATATCATTGACCAAAGTATTGTGCAAACAAAATTAATACATATTACTAACGCCGCCAACAGGCTTTACATGTGGGTGTAGTGGAGGCAATGGGGCGGCCTACCCAGGCCCTGCGCTTGAGGAACTGCCCTGAACTTGGAAATCTTTTTGTTACCTAAGTGTATCAAACCAAGTGTTTTTATCTCATACATATGACACTTCTCTGGCTACATGTACTCCTCTTGAGGAGGGACTACTGTACACATGAACAAATTTTCTTCCCATTATGAACATAACTATAAAGTATTAATCTTTTTACGATTATATAAGATCTTATTCATGGACTAGAAAACAATTAAAATTGTTTATTGTCATGTAGACAAATTTAAATAGTTTATCGTCATGTAGACAAATTTAAATGGTTTATTTTCATGTAGACAAATTCATATCGTTTATTGTCATGTAGACAGATTCATATCGTTTATTGTCATGTAGACAAATTAAATTCGTTTATTGTCATGTAGACAAATTCAAATAGTTTATTGCCATGTAGACAAATTCAAATAGTTTATTGTCATGTAGACAAATTCAAATAGTTTATTGTCATGTAGACAAATTAAAATTGTTTATTGTCATGTAGACAAATTAAGATAGTTTATTGTCATGTAGACAAATTAAAATTGTTTATTGTCATGTAGACAAATTAAAATTGTTTATTGTCATGTAGACAAATTCAAAATAGTTTATTGTCATGTATAAATTCAAATAGTTTATTGTCGTATGTAGACAAATTAAATAGTTTATTGTCATGTAGACAAATTAAAATAGTTTATTGTCATGTAGACATGAAATGAGATGTCAGTGGACTACCCTCCCCTTTCATTACAAAAATCGTAAAACTCATTTAAGAAAGTTACTTCCCATGACAGAAATTTAAGATCCCCGACTCAATTTTCAAATTTAAAGATATTTTTAATTACATACAAATGATAATTTTTTAATGAAAATGTTTTATTAGGTATAGCAGTTAAAGGTTTTTATTATATTTCTTAAACAAGAAGTACATAAGAAGTAAATTAGAAGTACATAAGAGGTATTTCCAATATTTAAATAATATGAGGACCATTATTGTATTTGTATCTTCCTATTCGACACTGGGTATTTTTACAAGCTTCTACACTCACCCTTAGTTTACTACATGTACATATATATATATTTAGAGATTATTTGAAACTAATATAACACTTTTTTACTACAATGGCTTCACCATTCTAAAATGTCTAACACTGCTTCACTATTTTTAAAATGTCTTAATAACACTTGTTAATTAAGGAGAAAATATCTATAAAAAATTTTTTTTTTTGGATAGGTGAGAAAAATGTATTCAAATGTTTTGGGGAAAAAAGTTTTAAGATTTTTAAAATCAACTCTGTTTCGTGAAAAAAAAAGTCTCTTTTTTATTTTTCAGACACGGAAAAACCAACAAATTACTTTTGGCAGTATACAATTCAGGCCTGGTGATGTACTAAGGAATTGGGTCTAAATAAGTTGGTTACTGACTTCAATATAAACCAGAGACCTGTTGATGTTTCGTCATTAGTCGTCAGTAGTCTATCACTGGTGACATAGAGAGAACAAGTTTAATGGAAGTCTTCAATCAATAATATGTCAATGGCTTCTTGAACTTTATAGACTTTGGCTTTAAAATGAATGACTTTGAACTTAAGAAGGAATGCACAGTAAGAGCTTAGTTTTCTTTAGAACATGTTCAGAAAATACTGTAATTAGCTTGTTTAGCAAGACATTGAACCAGATATATGACTTGCTTGCCGGAGGTTATGTATCTGTTGACACTGTCTACACTATACAGCTATCAATTGAAAAGTATGGATTGCATTTCTTTCATCTCTAACTGTTACTAGACCAAAATATTAAATGCAGTTTGAATGGAGAAGATTCAAAATGTGAAATGAAGGGGCATGCAGAATTCATGAACTAGAGACGTCATACAACGATGAGAGATACATCAGCATAGTTTGACTGAGGTGAGTCTGGGAATTCGTTGCACACTTGTGGACCTTGACCAATCAGGTATATATATAGGCTATATAATGACTAACCATTACCAGGCATATATATATATATATATATATATATATATGTATATATATATATATAATGACTTACAATTACCAGGTGTGTGTATATATATAAACAATGACTAACCATTACCAGGTGGGTACCTATATAGTGTACGACAAAGTAAGGGTCCGTTCACTTATTATTTACGCCTTATGGGGTGGGGAGGGGGTTGAGGACGCCGAAGTATGATGCAATGATTTAGACGGTGAAAATAATCGTTACGCAGGGGAGGGGGTTAAAAAAAAATCAAGAAAAAAGCTCATTAACTAGGTAATAAGTGAATGGCTCCTAAGTATTCTTGTACAATGAGCCACTAATGACCACAATACCCATAATAAGTGATTTGTCACCACAATAACTGACCAAGTACTAATATACATAGTTGCGTATTGCAATAATTGACCAAGTACTAACTATTGACAACGAAAATAGCTATACATAAAAGGATTGTCCTTTGAGATTGACCAATCGTCTTCCTGCTAGCCAGTAAGTTCAGTTACTTATCCCAGAAATGATTATACCAGGGATCAACTATATCTCACTGTCACGTTAATAGGAAAACTAATAAAATGAAACAAGCGGATATATGAGATACTCTATGTGTGACAATGGAGTGGTGGGGATAGGCTGCTGGAGGGTGGGGACTGTGGAGAGAGACAAGTGCTGTTACATTGTCTGAAAATATTATTCTGGAGATTAATCCCGTAATTCCTGTCCGGTCAAAACTGTTCTTATTTCTTTTGACAGTTTTTTCCACAAGGTGGGAAAAATTGTAAAAAGAACAAACATGCATTCTTGGACTCCCCAGTTTATTATTGAATTTGGACAGAGAAACATTGTCTATATGTCACAATATCGAGAGCTGTATGTTACTGTCATGTCACAATATCTATACGTCAGAGAAACATTGTCTATATGTCACAATATCTATACGTCAGAGAAACATTGTCAATATGTCACAATATCTACGTCGGAGAAACATTGTCAATATGTCACAATATTTATACGTCAGAGAAACATTGTCAATATGTCACAATATCTATACGTCAGAGAAACATTGTCTATATGTCAGAATATATATATATATATATATATATATATATATATATATATATATATATATATATATATATATGTCAGAGAAACATTGTCTTTATGTCACAATATCTTAATGTTAGAGAAACATTGCCTATATGTCACAATATCTATATGTTATATTTCATCTATATTATTACATAGCTTTTAACTTAAACCGTGTTTTGTATGTTATAAACGTCTATCTGTTTACAAAATAATGTGTGACGCAAGCATCCGTCACACACCATTTATGTATTCAACTGAACTTTTTTCAATAACAGTGGAATGTATGCCACCATGACATTGGGTTGCGATGAGCAATTCATTTCAATAACAGTGGAATGTATGCCACCAAGACATTGGGTTCAATTAATTTCAAAAGCTTCTATCACTTGCCAAGTTGTTACTTTTAACTCTGAAAAAAATGATTATACTTAGTCTTATGATATCGTCTACAGCTGGTGGGAGACACCATAGCTCCAGTGCATTCAGTACCCTAACAATAGTGCACTCAGTGCCCCAACAATAGTGCACTATAAAATTCTAACAATTGTGCACTATGTACCCTAACAATAGTGCACTATGTACCTATCAGTATTGCACTACTTACCCTGAACAATAATACACTCATTACCCTAACAATAGTACACTTTACCCTAACAATAGTACAATTTGTATCTAACAAGAGTGCACTATGTACCCTAAAAATAGTGCACCTGTTCCCACAAGAGTGCGCTATGTAATTCAACAATAGTGCCCTCAAAAACACGACTGATAACTAATCTAGAGCGCTACCATCATCTTCCGACATGGACGGATGCCTACTACTACTACTACCCTAACAATAATACACTCAGTACCCTGACAATAGTACACTCAGTACCCTAACAATAGTGGCACCTAGTACCCTGACAATAGTACACTCAGTACCCTAACAATAGTACACTCAGTACCCTAACAATAGTACACTCAGTACCCTAACAATATTACACTCCTTTACCCTAACAAGTCGCGGTTGACTAAATATCATATTTTTATATTTACATTAACATGGCACTATGCCAATATTTATAACTAAATATTTCTAACAAACGTCACAGTCACCATACCTATGTCTCCCGTGGTGCCTCCATGGTCATTTCACCGTCGCCTATCATGGGGATGAACGAAGGGCACTGCAAAAATCACCCCTGTTAGCTGTATAAAGGATATAAGTAATACCCATCTCATACTCTCAGGACTTTAAAAAATGTGGTATCAATACATTGCACTCTTACAACAACAACACCAACAACAACACCAACATCAACAATAACAACAAAACAAAAACAATGAAAAACAAGAAAAGAAAGCATCATGGAACTTTATGTAATAAGTTGTTGAAACGAGAAAATCCCTGATGGCAAGTTCTATGAATATCGCCCTTGCTGGGTCCACCAACCCATCCAAAACAATGAATTATATTTTATTTCGGACATACACACACACACATACACAGAAATATTTCAGTTTCCAATAGCTACATGTTTTGGTGGTGTATATTTTTTTTTATTATTATTACGCGTGTAAAATTTAGACAGTTAATTTTCTTTCTGAGATATTGTCCAACATTGTCTGACGTTTGCACGCCATTTTTCTATCGTCTGGCATTGATTGTATAAGGTTTGTGACCCGGAAATGATTGTTCAACAGTGGCGTTTTGAACACAGGAATTCCCAGTTTGGTGATTATCTGCTCCGGTAATTACTTTGTATCAAATGAATCCAAAATTTTAGACGTAAAGTTTCACACAGTTTTAAACAAATGTTCGAATAAAATGTTCGATGTTGTTTTAGATACGGTGGAAACTAAATCAGTTGGTCAAAGGGTCAAATAATTGCAATTAAAATTCGAATGTCGCTAAAAAACTTAGTCGTACATCTGTTATCTGTGTCAACATTTTTGTAAATTATTATTAATATAACTAGTTGTACCCTGCAAAACTCTTGCATAGGCTTGATCGGTAGGCTAGGTTATTTTTGGTTTCGGGCAGATCCGATTTTTTCACACATTTACATTTTAAGTAATGATAATCTATTAAAATATTTATATCATTTAAATTTTTTATTTTAGTGCATTTGAATAAAAGCTTATTTTCATAAAGGTTTTTTAAAAGTTTATGACAAAAAGCTAGCAGGTTGAATTATTGGACAAACTAAAAAAAATATATAATAGGAAACAAATATTGGAATAAACTTATATAATTTATTAAGCTGTAATAAAAAGTAAAAAAAATAATTGCTAGATCTAAAATATTTATAGAGAATACTGTTGATGTATTTGTAGAGATTAAAGATGATCATCATCAGTAGATTTAACATAGAAATTACCAGTGGCATGGTTAATGTATAAAACACATAAACAGGGAAGATATTATTTTTAGATCAACTAACTTTAGTAAACATGATGAAAAGTAACAAAATTAGTCAACAACACAAAATGAAATCTGGGTAAAAGTTAAACATAGTCATAATGATATTCTATAACTTTTCTATTAATTACACCTATAGTCTTTCTCATTCGCCCTCCTTCTCTCTCTCGTTCTTCACCCACCACACCACCCATCACTTTCTCTCTCACATACACACACTCTCTCTCTCTCTAGTTATTTCTCTTTTTTTCTATTCTCTGTCTCATAATGTCTTCGTCTCTCATTCTCTCTCCCTCTTTCTCTTTCTCTCTATCTCTCTCTCTCTCTCTTTTCGTATCTCACTCTCTCCTCTCTTCGTATGTCCCTCACTCTATCTCACTTCTTGTTTCTCTCTCACTCTCTCTTTTTATCTTTCTCCTCTCTTTTATTTCCTTCTTTCGCTTCTCTCTTGGGTTTTTTTCCTCCATGTTTTAGCACACATTTATGAGTTTAATCCCTGAGTTTCATTAGAGTTTCAAGTCATCAATCAGTTTTTCAAAGAACTTCCTGTCCTTGGCTACAGAAAGATGGCGCATGCCATGATTTATAATATTCATTTCCATTTTTTTTTTTCACATTTTGTGTTTCATATTGATATACTAACAAAACCTTGCAATTTTATCATCTCAAACAACAGTCTCATGTACCTCACGATATTCTGACACATTATTATTTGTACAATTTAATTCATTTTTTACGTAAGTGTACTATTAAATACATGTTATTATATGAGATAATAATATAGAAATAAATTGACCGCACATTATTGTTTTTAAATTAAGCGTGTTAAATGTTTTAAAATGAGCATACTTAATGTTTTTTTTTTTTCAAAGGTAAAGATTCTCCTGGCCCCAAAAGAGTCTCTTGTAGCCATCGGTATATATGAACCTATTAGCCGTCTCATAGCCACACCAAACGAGCAGAGCGCATGTCAGATCAGACTGCCCAACGGCCAGTGTCGGTCCATGTCTGACCGATAACGAAGTTTGACCCTATTCACTTTCCCTTACTAATGTCACTAATATCAAAACCATCAACAGGGTCAATATAGTGAGATCATACAACCCCGAACAACTGCCAGACGATAACTTGTGCTGGGACTTCTCGTGTGCCACTTTGCCCCTGAATGAAGTACTCTGCACATTGCGTTATGTAACATTACTTCAGTACTTTGTAATACTGTCTTCTGTAACATTACTTCAGTACTTCGTACATTGTCTTCTGCAACATTACTTTCAGTACTTTGTAATATTGTTCTGTAACATTACTTCAGTACTTTGTAATATTGTCTTCTGTAACATTACTTCAGTACTTTGTAATATTGTCTTCTGTAACATTACTTCGTACTTGTAATATTGTCTTCTGTAACATTACTTCATACTTTGTAATATTGTGTTCTGTAACGAGACTTCAGTACTTTGTAATATTGTGTTCTGTAACAAGACTTCAGTACTTTGTATTGCGTTCTGTAACAAGACTTAGTACTTTGTAATATTGTCCTATCTTTGATATTAAATTATCAGATACTTGAGAGTATAAAGACCCAACAATAACCCTATTGAGAGACGAAAATTCAACTAAACCACGTATGAACCACATATGAACCACATATGAACCACATATGATCCACATATGAACCACATATGAACGGATGATAAATGAATTCATTAGGTCATATCAACATATCAACTTCTCTATAACTGGATGTAATTTCAAGTTTTATTTTACAGTTGAACTTTGCTGTCAGTTTATAGAGCCAGTGAACACAACCTTTCCCATTTGTTTATAGATTTAGATCGAACAATATTTCTTCAACTTTGTTTTTTTTTGTATTTGATCAGGTCGGGTAAACGGAATTTTTTGTCTCGTTCATTAGAGATCAGAGAAATCCAATTTTTTACCGAAGTTGATGAAGTCATAAATAACCGGTAGGGGTGGGGGAAGGAGGACATTGTTATGAGATATTCAGACGAAACAAATATTACAACAATTGATTTAATTTCACGTAAGGGTCAACCATCCACCGTAATGTATTCACTATAATGTGTAATGTTTACCATCCACCGTAATGTATTCACTATACTGTAATGTTTACCATCCACCGTAATGTATTCACTATACTGTGTAATGTTTACCATCCACCGTAATGTATTCACTATAATGTGTAATGTTTACCATCCACCGTAATGTATTCACTATAATGTAATGTTTAATCAATTTACGGTTAGACATATGAATTAGGCAACATCTCAATATTTAAAAACATGTCTGGAAGTCTGCAGGTGCTTATAATAGATCATTTCCTTAGAGTAGTTACGCATTATAATAAGACAGAATTACTCGTTGACGTCATCAATTATCGTTCACTATCTTCTGTGTATACTACGATTAATTGAAGTAAAAAAATAACTATGAGAAATTGAATCATTGATAAAGCTTATAAATATTAAATAAATACTAAGCATTGACAGGTAATAAGTCATTTGTGACGTATGAAATGTAGATGGTTAGTACTTGAGACAGTGGGATATGACACAATTGATGTATCAACCCTGCCTCTCTCTCTCTCTCTCTTTTTCTCTTTCTCTCTCTCTCTCTCTCTCTTTCTCTCTCTCTCTCTCTCTCTCTCTCTCTCTCTTTCTCTGAACTCTCCTCTCTCCAGCCCCGTAGCGTGAAAATTCTAGCTACAGCAGGGGGCCAGGCATTCTAGCAAGGGCCAGGGCAATAGCGGGGGGGGGCAGGTAATACATTTTACTAAGTAGAAGAATAGAGTAGAGGGCCAGACAAAACGCCGGGGGCCGGCCTCCCTGGACCCCCGCACGCTACGAGTCACCTCTCTCTCTCTCTCTCTGAATGAACTATCTCAGTGATAACTGCGGGCTGAAACCTAATTTCTTAGAACCTGTGAGATCAAACTCGCTGTGTTTTCAACATCTGAGAAGTGTCATATAAGCCAAAGGCAAGCGAGCTACCTGACTGGTCCACCCTCTCTGCCAACTCGAGCACTTAAATAGCACAACATTCTGCAGTGCCGGCAAAGGGAATCGACATTGGGCCTCACCTCCCAAAGTACGCACCTATAGGACAATGCCCAGTACGGGAACTGGGCAATTAGGGCATGTTCGATCCTACTAAGCCCCCTGCCACGGGTCAGTCCATGCCCTCTTTCTCTCACTCTCTCTTTGAACTTCTCTCAGTAATCTGCGGGCTGAGACTTGTCTCTTAGAGCCCGTGAGACGGACTTGCTGTGTCTCTCACCATATGGAGACTGCCATAGAGCCCAATGGCTAAAAAGCTTCCGGACTGGTCCACCCTGTGGTCCGCCAGTCCGGGGGCACCTGAAAAGCAAATGATCTACGGTTTCCTCCACCTCCCTGCAGTGTCTGCAAAGGTGTCGACATTGGGCCTCAACCTCCCCAAGTACGCGCCAATAGGACAGTGCTAAGTACGGAACTGGGCAATTAGCGCCTGCTCGACTCGCCTAAGCTTCCACCACGGGTCAGTTTTGGACGGCCGCTCCAGAAACTTACGGACATTTCTTCCGTTCACCCCATGGTCCCAGCTCGAGAACCTGCTCAGCCCCATCCATATAATTGTGGCTGATTTAGGCAATAGAAACTCATATGTGTCACGAGCAATCCTACGCTGGGTACACGGCTAGTTACAGCTATAATTTATGTCCAAATTTGTTTAACCGGATCATTAGTAAACAAGATATGGGTATGTATAATGAGCTACAAATAATGTCCAAAATTGTTTAACCGGACTGTCAGTAAACAAGATATGGGTCTATGTATAATGAGCTACAAATAATGTCTAAATTTGTTTAACTGACTGTCAGTAAACAAGATATGGGTCTATGTATAATGAGCTACAAATAATGTCCAAATTTGTTTAACCGGACTGTCAGTAAACAAGATAGGGGTGTATGTATAATGTTGAACTCCCCCTACTTCCGAAAGTGTGAATGGAGTCATGGAATTTTTTCAAAAGGCATCTTTCTTTTTCAGTGGTCAGTCTTTTGATCTGATCTGCTTTATCAAGTGTTGATCCCTGGAGGAATAAAGACACAGTGATAGTAAGTTGTAAAATTAAATATCACTACTAGTGTGTGTGAGTAATCTGTGACTACAGAGTTATATACACGTACATAGTACCAGTTTAGGTACATCGAATGGGTACAAATAGTGAGTACATAATATAAGGCCTTGTGTACGCACATCATTTAAGTACCATTATTATGAGTACATTAAGGGGCACTTGATATGAATATATTGTGATAGTGCCTCGTTGATAAATTAAGTGAGTAAATCATGTAAGTACATCATGTGCATAAATTTTGCGGGTACTTTTGTTTCAATTAATTATATTTGCAAACATTGTGTATGAGCAGTATGAGCATTTGTCAAACTAAGATACATTGTTAATATTGTGTTAGCACTTTACGTCTGTTGTGAATGTATCGAATGCCCCTATATTTATACTTTGCGGTTAACACCACACTGTGGCCAAATACCTTTCCCTACAGACTACATATAGGCTTTGCAAAAAAAAAACAACTAAACACACAGAAAAAGAAAAATCTGGCATCGAAAAAAATGTTTTCGTATTGTTGAATAGAAATTTGAGACAGTTGATTGTTGTCTACATGTAAATGATTAATGAAATACAAATTTATATTTCACTACTAAGAATATAATATTTGGTGTTATTTGTTGTTAACCATCACTAGGAAAGGAATTCAACTTTACAATAGTTTATAACGGTATAAATTAAATCATTTTAGACCGTATCAATAAGTAATACATTTAAACCCTTTGATTTCTAGTGAAATTACTCTAACTTGTAATCAGTGTTTCATTTGAAATAGTCTGCTTTATCACCATCTTTCCCTTCCAGACACACACCAGACATGCCTTAAAATCTACATTGATAATTATAAAATACTGGCTGTACCCTGCAAACCTTTGCATAGAGGTATATCCCCTTAGGCTTCATCGGTAGGCTGGGTTATTTTTGGTTTCGGGCAGATCCGATTATTTCATGATTTGTATTTTAAACTGAAAACTGTTACACTTTACTTTCTTTTCAACACAGAACTCAAATCTATATTATTTTATTAGATGAGAAATAATATAAATAAACAAAGTTGTTTTAAAAGCGATTGAGATTAAAATATCCTAGAAAGAGGATAGAATGTGTTAATTAAAAGCTTTTTGATTCTGGAAATGTTAATTTGGTTTCAGATTCAAAGTGTTGGCACATGCGTAATTTTAAAAAAAAAATGCATGTTTTGTATAAAAGCAACATAACGTACAAAAACATTGATACACGAGAATCGTAAAACATTTATGAGCTTTTATGTTTAAGGTTAACATTTTTTTTTTAGAAAACACCAAAAGGAATAAAAAAACAAGGAAAAAAAGCAATTTAACACAAAAATCGATTTAAAAATAAACAAGAGGTAAACAAAGCAGAATCAATTATGAAAATACATCGTACTTGTGTATGTAGTCTACATATTTATATGGGATATGAGTGTATGTTATTCATATGACATGAGTATATGTTATTTATATGACATGAGTGTATGTTGTTTATATGACATGAGTATATGTTAGTTATTTAACATGAGTATGTTGTTTACAAGACATGAGTGTATGTTGTTTATTTGACATGAGTGTATGTTGTTTATATGACATGAGTATATGTTATTTATAACACATGAGTCTATATTATTTATATGACATGAGTGTATGTTGTTTATTTGACATGAGTGTATGTTGTTTACATGATATGAGTGTATGTTATTTATATGACATGAGTCTATGTTATTTATATGACATGAGTGTATGTTGTTTGTTTGAATGAGTGTATGTTGTTTATATGACATGAGTGGTATGTTATTTATATGACATGAGTATATATATATATATATATATATATATATAGATGTAAATCAGGTGCATGTCATGACCCTACATGTTCCTAAATTCATCTCTCACAGTAATAACAGTGTGACACTCAGTCATCCAAGACTCACAAGACTCTAATGACTGAGTAAGAGTACATGGTAAACGATCAGCCATTGGTAATGCATTGGTTGGTCGTTAGATAAATATTAACATTTTTACGGAAGGCTGTTGTCAAGGATGGGCGTCCCTAGCAACTAAAGGCCACCAAATATTTGACCAGAGGTGGGGTGGGGTGTCCTCTCTAAAAATAGATGCATGAAATTTAATTTCAAACACTTTTCTTCCAACTGTAGGTAAAGTTTCGAATTTAAATTTATATCAACAAATTATAAAATGAAAAGTTAAAACAAATTTCTAGTTAATTATTTTCCGCTCTATTTCCGGTCCACTTTATATTCATCCCACCCATCCGAGTCTAAACCCGTCCTCTAGACCCCACCTTTGTCAAGCGATCTAATTAACACTAAATATTTTAACAATTATCAAAGCTGTCAAAACAATGTGATACCATTGATAATTTATAATAGCTTATCACTTTACATGAATATATAAAATATGATTTACATAAATATATGTAATATGATTTACATGAATATATGTAATATGATTTACATAAATATATGTAATATGATTTACATGAATATATGTAATATGATTTACATGAATATATGTAATATGATTTACATGAATATATGTAATATGATTTACATGAATATATGTAATATTATTTACATGAATATATGTAATATGATTTACATGAATATATGTAATATGATTGCTTACATGATGAGCCCTATATGGCAAGACATGATGTTGACTGTTTTGTCCGTGTGAATATGTCGCATATGCAGTGGACATTTTCTGATGAGACAAACTGCCAAGCAATCCTCATTAGGTAAGATTATGTCATCGCTGTCGAAGGGCTGCAGCCAATAAACCGAAAATTTTACATGAACGGCGAAACAACAAAATGAAATGTTTATGTTATGTATACAGAGTTACAATACAACCACAACTATATTGATTGTTAATGTTATGTTAACAAAGATGCATGTACATTGTTAACCAAGAGTTGACAATTTTAACGTTCCAATTACTCACTCTGGATCTGTTGTAAATTAAGAAGAGATGCTGCTAAAATCTTATTTCTGAGCAATACTTATATTGATTTATTTTTTTCAGCAGAATTCATGTGAGGCGTAAGAAATGTACAATTGCCAGTTATCTTCAAATTTTAAGATTTGTTCTAAATTAAGAAATATTTTTCTTGTAGATTTTTTTTTAAATGATTGAATTCGATACTTTGTGAAGCGCAGCTTCCTCTTACAGAATGCATTTTCTATTGCTGATGTTTATTTTCCAATGAACTGGTGATTTGATATTACATGATTTCTCTTTATGTTTGTTTTGAAATCTATCTTCACGTTATATATATCAGCGCCTTTAAACGTGAAGTACTCGAATGATGAACACAATATGTACACAATATTGTTGATACAAATATATTAATACACGTAATGCGTCATTAAAAAATCGAAATATTTTTTTTAATGTCTATGTTAGTAAAATCTTTTTTTAAAACTATCTTTGGCAAACTCAACACATACTAGTATATTTTAATTCAATAAAAGTCCTACATAACATTCAACCTATATTTAAACTCTTTACTAAACAGCTGTCGTTTTTGAATCACTCATCTGTATAGTATACACCGACTAGAAGAGCCACCGGTTACAAAATGTCTAGACATCAGTATATATACACTGAAACCTGGAGTCACAGAAGTTGAATGTTAATGAGTACCAACTGTCATTAATTACAGAAGTATGTCATGTCCAACTGGTGGTCTAAAAATAGCATCGGAGACAATGAAAGTAAAACAGGAAGTAACAGTTGTAATTTGTTATTATACTTCTTCCTGTTTGGTTCTTCGGGTTAGGTGATAAGTTAAACCCTTCTATTCTAAATACTCTAAATCTGATGTCCAACATAGTTCTAAACGCTGAAATACAAAACTTGTCTACCTGTGCTGAGATATTTGTTTAATTTTAGTACAAAACTGTCTAACTCTACTGAGATATTTGTTTAGTTTTAGTACAAAACTGTCTACCTTCCAGTGCTATTTGTTTAGTTTTAGTACAAAACTGTCTACCTGTGCTATTTGTTTAGTTTTAGTACTAATGTTGTAAAAACTGACTTAACCGTTGTTTACAATTTTGCGTCTGAAAAAATTTGGCTCCTGAATCGTCAGCAGTAGCGCTTTCCATCAGCAAATTTGTCTTTCATTAGCATTATGAGATCTGGGCTTCATCTATTAAAGTGGGGAGGGTCTTGGGAGCCTGGTGTGCAGTGGGAGGAGGGGGCAAAAGAAAACTGCAAAACCTCATAAAGAAATCAACCAATAGGATAAATAAAAAGTTGAAAAGAAATTATAAGATATACTTCCATTTTTTATTTTTTACGCAAAAACATGTTAAATTCATAATATTTCATGACAGATTTATCGAAATGTCTGTTTAATCTATTATAGTGACACAATATCCATATTTACTACAATATGTACCAATATTTAATATAAATGTAAATTATTATTTAATAAACAATGTACTGATATTAAATACATTAAATATACTCCCTACATATACACTGAACATACCATTAACTCCCACTTACTCCAATAGACTCAATTCCTACTTACCCCATAGACTCCCACATGCTCCCCCATACTCTCATAGTATCCTAAAAATCCCACATACTCCCATAGACTCCCACATACTCCCATAGACTCCGACATACCCCATAGACTCCTGCCATACCCCATAGACTCTCATAGACCTCACATACTCCCATAGACTCCCACAACTCCCACATACTCTCATAGACTCCTACATACTCCCATAGACTCCCACAACTCCCACATACTCATAGACTCCTACATACTCCCATAGACTCCCACAACTCCCACATACTCTCATAGACTCCTACAACTCCCACATACTCTCATAGACTCCCCACATACTTCCATAGACTCCCACATGTTCCCACACTCTCATAGACTCCCACACTCCCATAGGACTCCCACAACCTCTACATACTCTCATATACTACCACAACTCCCACACACTCTCATAGACTCCCACATACTCCCATAGACTCCCACAACTCCCACATACTCTCATAGACTCCCACATACTCTCAGACTCCCACAACTCCCACATACTCTCATAGACTCCTACAACTCCCACATACTCTCATAGACTCCCACATACTCCCATAGACTCCCACAACTCCCACATACCATGTATTCCACATACTCCCATAGACTCCCACAACTCCAACATACTCATAGACTCCCACAACCCCACATACTCCCATAGACTCCCACAACTCCCACATACTTCCATAGACTCCCACAACTCCCACATACTCCCATAGACTCCCACAACTCCCACATACTTTCATAGACTCCCACATACTTTCATAGACTCCACAACTCCTGCAAATACTCTCATAGACTCCCCACATACTCCCATAGACTCCCACAACTCCCACATATACTCTCATAGACTCCCACATACTTCCATAGACTCCCACAACTCCCACATACTCCCATAGACTCCCACAACTCCCACATACCTCCCATAGACTCCCACAACTCCCACATACTCCCATAGACTCCCACAACTCCCACATACTCCCATAGACTCCCACAACTCCCACATACTCCCATAGACTCCCCACAACTCCCACATACTCCCATGACTCCACAACTCCCACATACTCCCATAGACTCCCACAACTCCCACATACTCCCATAGACTCCCACAACTCCCACGATACTCTCATAGACTCCCACATACTCTCATAGACTCCCCACATACTCTCATAGACCTCACAACTCCCACATACTCTCATAGACTCCCACATACTCTCATAGACTCCCACAACTCCCACATACTCATAGACTCCCACATACTCCCATAGAATCCCACAACTCCCACATACTCTCATAGACTCCCACATACTCTCAGACTCCCACATACTCTCATAGACTCCCCACAACTCCTACATACTCCCATAGACTCCAAAAACTCCCCACATACTCCCATAGACTCCCACATACTCCCATAGACTCCCAAATACTTCCATAGACTCCCACAACTCCCACATACTACTCCCATAGACTCCCACATTCTCCCATAGACTCCCCAACTCCTGGACATACCCCATAGACTCCCACATTCTCACATAGACTCCCACATTCTCCCATAGACCTCACAACTCCTACATTCTCCCATAGACTCCCACATTCTCCCATAGACCCCCACACCCCACATAATCCCATAGACTCCCACAACTCCCACATACTCCCATAGACTCCCACATACTCCCATAGACTCCCACATACTTCCATAGACTCCCACAACTCCCACATACTCCCATAGACTCCCAAAACTCCCACATACTCCCCATAGACTCCACATACTCCCATAGACTCCCACATACTTCCATAGACTCCACAACTCCCACATATTCCCATAGACTCCAAAAACTCCCACATACTCCCCATAGTCTCCCACATACTCCCATAGACTCCCAAATACTTCATAGACTCCCACAACTCCCACATACCCCATAGACTCCCACAACTCCATACATACTCCCATAGACTCCCCCAGCCATTCTCCCATAGACTCCCCACATTCTCCCATAGACTCCCACAACTCCCACATTCTCCCATAGACTCCCACATTCTCCCATAGACTCCCACAACTCCCACATAATCCCATAGACTCCCACAACTCCCACATACTCCAATAGGACTCCCACATACTCCCATAGACTCCCACATACTTCCATAGACTCCCACAACTCCCACATACTCCCATAGACCCTAAAACTCCCACATACTCCCATAGACTCCCACATACTCCCATACACTCCCACATACTTCCATAGACTCCCACAACTCCCACATACTCCCATAGACTCCCACACATACCTTCCATAGACTCCCACATACTTCCATAGGACTTCCACAACTCCCACATACTCCCATAGACTCCCACATACTTCCATAGACTCCCACAACTCCCACATACTCCCATAGACTCCCACATACTTCCATATACTCCCCACAACTGCCACATACTCCCATAGACTCCCACATACTCCCATAGACTCCCATACTCCCATAGACTCCTACAACTCCCACATACTCCCAAATACTCCAATAGACTCCCACAACTCCCACATACTCCCATAGACTCCCACAACTCCCACATAATCCCATAGACTCCCACAACTCCCACAACTCCCACATACTCCCATAGACTCCCCACAACTCCCACATACTCCCATAGACTCCCACATACTCCCATAGACCCCACATACTCCCATAGACTCCCACATACTCCCATAGACTCCTACAAAATTCCCACATACTCCCATAGACTCCCACAACTCCCATAGACTCCCACAACTCCCACATACTCCCATAGACTCCCACAACTCACACGACTCCCACATACTCCCATAGACTCCCACATACTCCCATAGACTCCTACAACTCCTACACATACTCCCATAGACTCCCACAACTCCCACATACTCCCATAGACTCCCACAACTCCCACAAACTCCCATAGACTCCCACAACTCCCCACATATTCCCATAGACTCCAAAAACTCCCACATACTCCCATAGACTCCTACATACTCCAGACTCCCAAATACTTCCATAGACTCCCACAACTCCCACATACTCCCATAGACTCCTCTACAACTCCGACATACTCCCATAGACTCCCACATTCTCCCATAGACTCCTACATTCTCCCATAGACTCCCACAACTCCCACATTCTCCCATAGACTCCCACATTCTCCCATAGACTCCCTACAACTCCCACATAATCCCATAGACTCCCACAACTCCCACATACTCCAATAGACTCCCACATACTCCCATAGACTCCCACACACTTCCATAGACTCCCACAACTCCCACATACTCCCATAGACTCCCAAACTCCCACATACTCCCATAGACCCCCACATACCCCACAGACTCCCACATCTAGACTCCCCACAACTCCCACATACTCCCATAGACTCCCACATACTTCCATAGACTCCCACATACTTCCATAGACTTCCACAACTCCCACATACTCCCATAGACTCCCACATACTTCCATAGACTCCCACAACTCCCACATACTCCCATAGACTCCCACATACTTCCATATACTCCCACAACTGCCACATACTCCCATAGACTCCCACATACTCCCATAGACTCCCACATACTCCCATAGACTCCCACAACTCCCACATACTCCCAAATACTCCAATAGACTCCCACAACTCCCACATACTCCCATAGACTCCCACAACTCCCACATACTCCCATAGACTCCCACAACTCCCACAACTCCCACATACTCCCATAGACTCCCACAACTCCCACATACTCCCATAGACTCCCACATACTTCCATAAACTCCTGTAACTCCCACATACTCCCATAGACTCCTACATACTCCCATAGACTCCCACATACTCCCATAGACTCCCACATACTCCCATAGACTCCCACAACTCCCACATACTCCCATAGACTCCCCTACAACTCCCATAGACTCCCACAACTCCCACATACTCCCATAGACTCCCACAACTCACACGACTCCCACATACTCCCACATACTCCCATAGACTCCCACATACTCCCATAGACTCCCAAATACTCTCCATAGACTCCCACAACTCCCACATACTCCCATAGACTCCCACAACTCCGACATACTCCCATAGACTCCCACAACTCCCACATACTCCCATAGACTCCCCACAACTCCCACATACTCCCATAGACTCCCACAACTCCCACATACTATCATAGACTGAAACTCCCACATACTCCCATAGACTCCCACAACTCCCACATACTCCCATAGACTCCCACAACTCCCACAACTCCCACATACTCTCAAAGACTCACACAACTCCCATACTCATAGACTCCTATACATACTCTCATAGACTCCCACAACTCCCACATACACTCATAGACTCCACAACTCCCACATACTCATAGACTCCCACATACTCTCATAGACTCCCACAACTCCCACATACTCTCATAGACTCCCACATACTCTCATAGACTCCCACAACTCCAAAATACTCTCATAGACTCCACAACTCCCACATACTCTCATAGACTCCCACATACTCCCATAGACTCTACAACTCCCACATACTCCCATAGACTCCCACAAACTCCCACATACTTCCATAGACTCCCACAACTCCCACATACTCTCATAGACTCCCACATACTCCCATAGACTCTTACAACTCCCACATACTCCCATAGACTCCCACAACTCCCACATACTCATAGACCCCCACAACTCCCACATACTCCAATAGACTCCCACATACTCCCATAGACTCACATACTTCCATAGACTCCCACAACTCCCACATACACCCATAGACTCCCAAAACTCCCACATACTCCCATAGACTCCCACATACTCCCATAGACTCCGACATACTCCCATAGACTCACATACTCCCATAGACTCTCATAGACTCCCACATACTCCCATAGACTCCCACAACTCCCACATACTTCCTCATAGACTCCGTCATACTCCCATAGACTCCACAACTCCCACATAATTTCAGACTCCCACATACTCCCATAGACTCCCACAACTCCCACATACTCTCATAGACTCACAACTCCCACATACTCTCATAGACTCCCACATACTTCCATAGACTCCTCACATGCTCCCACATACTCTCATAGACTCCTGTACATACTCCCATAGACTACCACAACTCCCACACACTCTCATAGACTCCCACATACTCCCATAGACTCCCACAACTCCCACATACTCTCATAGACTCCCACATACTCTCATAGACTCCCCACAACTCCCACATACTTTCATAGACTCCCACAACTCCCACATACTCTCATAGACTCCCACATACTCCCATAGACTCCCACAACTCCCACATACTCTCATAGACTCCCACATACTCCCATAGACTCCCACAACTCCAACATACTCTCATAGGGACTCACAACTCCCACATACTCCCATAGACTCCCACATACTCCCATAGACTCCCACATACTTCCATAGACTCCCACAACTCCCACATACTCCCATAGACTCCCAAAACTCCCACATACTCCCATAGACTCCCACATACCTCCCATAGACTCCCACATACTTCCATAGACTCCCACAACTCCCACATATTCCCATAGACTCCAAAAACTCCCACATACTCCCATAGTCTCCACATACTCCCATAGACTCCCAAATACTTCCATAGACTCCCACAACTCCCACATACTCCCATAGACTCCCACAACCTGACATACTCCCATAGACCTCCCACATTCTCCCATAGACTCCCCACATTCTCCCATAGACTCCCACAACTCCCACATTCTCCCATAGACTCCCCACATTCTCCCATAGACTCCCACAACTCCCACATAATCCCATAGACTCCCACAACTCCCACATACTCCAATAGACTCCCACATACCCCATAGACTCCCACATACTTCCATAGACTCCCACAACTCCCACATACTCCCATAGACTCCCAAAACTCCCACATACTCCCATAGACTCCCACATACTCCCATAGACTCCCACATACTTCCATAGACTCCCACAACTCCCACATACTCCCATAGACTCCCACACATACTTCATAGACTCCCACATACTTCCATAGACTTCCACAACTCCCACATACTCTCAGACTCCCACATACTTCCATAGACTCACAACTCCCACATACTCCCATAGACTCCCACATACTTCCATATACTCCCACAACTGCCACATACTCCCATAGACTCCTACATACTCCCATAGACTCCCACATACTCCCAGACTCCCACAACTCCCACATACTCCCAACACTAACAGACTCCCACAACTCCCACATACTCCCATAGACTCCCACAACTCCCACATAATCCCATAGACTCCCACAACTCCCACAACTCCCACATACTCCCATAGACTCCCACAACTCCCACATACTCCCATAGACTCCCACATACTCCCATAGACTCCCACATACTCCCATAGACTCCCACATACTCCCATAGACTCCCACAACTCCCACATACTCCCATAGACTCCCACAACTCCCATAGACTCCCACAACTCCCACATACTCCCATAGACTCCCACATACTCCCATAGACTCCCATACTCCCATAGACTCCTACATACTCCCATAGACTCCTACAACTCCCACATACTCCCATAGACTCCCACAATTCCCACATACTCCCATAGACTCCCACAACTCCCACAAACTCCCATAGACTCCCACAACTCCCACATATTCCCATAGACTCCAAAAACTCCCACATACTCCCATAGACTCCAATAAGATACTCCTTACATAGACTCCCAAATACTTCCATAGACTCCCACAACTCCCACATACTCCCATAGACTCCCAACTCCGACATACTCCCATAGACTCCCACATTCTCCCATAGACTCCCACATTCTCCCATAGACTCCCACAACTCCCACATTCTCCCATAGACTCCCACATTCTCCCATAGACTCCCCACAACTCCCACATAATCCCATAGACTCCCACAACTCCACATACTCCAATAGACTCCCACATACTCCCACAGACTCCCACACACTTCCATAGACTTCTACAACTCCTCACATACTCCCATAGACTCCAAAACTCCCACATACTCCCCATAGACTCCTACATACTCCCATAGACTCCCACATACTTCCATAGACTCCCACAACTCCCACATACTCCCATAGACTCACATACTTGCTAGACTCCCACATACTTCCATAGACTTCCACAACTCCCACATACTCCCATAGACTCCCCACATACTTCCATAGGACTCTACAACTCCCATATACACCAGACTCCCACATACTTCCATACTCCCACAACTGCTACATACTCCCATAGACTCCCACATACTCCCATAGACTCCCACATACTCCCATAGACTCCCACAACTCCCACATACTCCCAAATACTCCAATAGACTCCCACAACTCCCACATACTCCCATAGACTCCCACAACTCCCACATACTCCCATAGACTCCCACAACTCCCACAACTCCTACATACTCCCATAGACTCCCACAACTCCCACATACTCCCATATTCCTACATACTTCCATAAACTCCCACAACTCCCACATACTCCCATAGACTCCCACATACTCCCATAGACTCCCACATACTCCCATAGACTCCCACATACTCCCATAGACCTCCTACAACTCCCACATACTCCCATACTCCCACAACTCCCATAGACTCCCCACAACTCCCACATACTCCCATAGACTCCCACAACTCACACGACTTACATACTCCCATAGACTCCCACATACTCCCATAGACTCCTACAACTCCCACATACTCCCATAGACTCCCACAACTCCCACATACTCCCATAGACTCCCACAACTCCCACAAACTCCCATAGACTCCCACAACTCCCACATACTCCCATAGACTCCCAAAACTCCCACATACTCCCATAGACCTCACAACTCCCACATACTCCCATAGACTCCCGAAATTCTAAACATGCTCCCATAGACTCCACAACTCCCACATACTCCCATAGACTCCCACAACTCCCACAACTCCCACATACTCTCAAAGACCACACAACTCCCACATACTCTCATAGACTCCCACATACTCTCATAGACTCCCACAACTCCCACATACACTCATAGACTCCCACAACTCCCACATACTCTCATAGACTCCCACATACTCTCATAGACTCACAACTCCCACATACTCTCATAGACTCCCACATACTCTCATAATTCCCACAACTCCAAAATACTCTCATAGACTCCTCCCCACAACTCCCACATACTCTCATAGACTCCCACATACTCCCATAGACTCTTACAACTCCCACATACTCCCATAGACTCCCACACCCACATACTTCCATAGACTCCCACAACTCCCACATACTCTCATAGACTCCCACATACTCCCATAGACTCTTACAACTCCCACATACTCCCATAGACTCCCACAATCACATACTTCCATAGACCTCACAACTCCCACATACTCCAATAGACTCCCACATACTCCCATAGACTCCCACATACTTCCATAGACCTCACAACTCCCACATACACCCATAGACTCCCAAACTCCACATACTCCCATAGACTCCCACATACTCCCATAGACTCCGACATACTCCCATAGACTCCTACATACTCCCATAGACTCTCATAGACTCCTCACATACTCCCATAGACTCCCACAACTCCCACATACTCTCATAGACTCCGACATACTCCCATAGACTCCTGCCAACTCCCACATACTCTCATAGACTCCCACATACTCCCATAGACCTCACAACCCCACATACTCTCATAGACTCCCACAACTCCCACATACTCTCATAGACTCCCACATACTTCCATAGACTCCCACATGCTCCCACATACTCTCATAGACTCCCACATACTCCCATAGACCTACAAATTCCCACATACTCTCATAGACTCCCACAACTCCCACATACTCTCATAGACTCCCACATACTCCCATAGACTCCCACAACTCCCACATACTCTCATAGACTCCCACATACTCCCATAGACTCCCACAACTCCAACATACTCTCATAGACTCCCACAACTCCCACATACTCCCATAGACTCCCACAACTCCCACATACTTCCATAGACTCCTGCTAACCCCACATACTCCCATAGACTCCCACAACTCCCACATACTTTCCATAGACTCCCACATACTTCCATAGACTCCCACAACTCCCACATACTCTCATAGACTCCCACATACTCCCATAGACTCCCACAACTCCCACATACTCTCATAGACTCCCACATACTTCCATATAGACTCCCCACAACTCCCACATACTCTCATAGACTCCCACATACTCCCATAGACTCCCACAACTCCCACATACTTCCATAGACTCCCCACAACTCCCACATACTCTCATAGACTCCCACATACCCCCATAGACTCTTACAACTCCCACATACTCCCATAGACTCCCACAACTCCCACATACTTCCATAGACTCCCACAACTCCCACATACTCCAATAGACTCCCACACATACTCCCATAGACTCCCACATACTTCCATAGACTCCCCTCACAACTCGCACATACACCCATAGACTCCCAAAACTCCCACATACTCCCATAGACTCCCACATACTCCCATAGACTCCGACATACTCCCATAGACTCCCACATACTCCCATAGACTCTCATAGACTCCTACATACTCCCATAGACTCCCACAACTCCCACATACTCTCAGACTCCGACATACTCCCATAGACTCCCCACAACTCCCACATACTCTCATAGACTCTACATACTCCCATAGACTCCCACAACTCCCACATACTCTCATAGACTCCCACAACTCCCACATACTCTCATAGACTCCCACATACTTCCATAGACTCCCACATGCTCCCACATACTCTCAGTAGACTCCTGACACTCCCATAGACTCCTACAACTCCCACATACTCTCATAGACTCCCACAACTCCCACATACTCTCATAGACTCCCACATACTCCCATAGACTCCTACAACTCCCACATACCTCAGACCCACATACTCCACAGACCTGCCAACTCCAACATACCTTTACAGACTCCCACAACTCCCATGATACTCCATAGACTCCCACAACTCCCACATACTTCCATAGACTCCCACAACTCCCACATACTCCCATAGACTCCCACAACTCCCACATACTTTCATAGACTCCCACATACTTCCATAGACTCCCACAACTCCCACATACTCTCATAGACTTCCACATACTCCCATAGACTCCCACAACTCCCACATACTCTCATAGACTCCCACATACTTCCATAGACTCCCACAACTCCCACATACTCTCATAGACTCCCACATACTCCCATAGACTCCCCACAACTCCAACATACTCTCATAGACTCCCACAACTCCCACATACTCCCATAGACTCCCTTACCACAACTCCCACACACATACCTCCATAGACTCCCACAACTCCCACATACTCCCATAGACTCCCACAACTCCCACATACTTTCATAGACTCCCACATACTTCCAGACTCCCACAACTCCCACATACTCTCAGACTCCCACATACTCCCATAGACTCCCACAACTCCCACATACTCTCATAGACTCCCACATACTTCCATAGACTCACAACTCCCACATACTCCCATAGACTCCCACAACTCCCACATACTCCCATAGACTCCCACAACTCCCACATACCCCATAGACTCCTACAACTCCCACATACTCCCATAGACTCCCACACCACATACTCCCATATTCCCACAACTCCCACATACTCACATAGACTACACAACTCCCACATACTCCCAGACTCCCACAACTCCCACATACTCCCATAGACTCCCACAACTCCCACATACTCTCATAATTCCCACATACTCTCATAGACTCCCACACATACCTCAGACTTTTTCAAATAACTCCCCACATACTCAGACTCCCACATAATTTCATAGACTCCTACAACTCCTACATACTCTCATATAGACTCCACATACTCATAGAATCCCACAACTCCCACATACTCTCATAGACTCCCACAACTCCCACATACTCCCATAGACTCCTACAACTCCCATACTCCCATAGACTCCCACAACCCCCACATACTTTGCCAGACTCCCACAATCCCCACAACTCCCACATACTCTCAAAGACTCACACAACTCCCACATACTCATAGACTCCTACATACTCTCATAGACTCCCACACCCACATACACTCATAGACTCCCACAACTCCCACATACTCTCATAGACTCCCATAGTTACTCATAGACTCCCACAACTCCCACATACTCTCATAGACTCCCACATACTCTCATAGACTCCCACACTCCAAAATACTCTCATAGACTCCCACAACTCCCACATACTCTCATAGACTCCCACATACTCCCATAGACTCTTACAACTCCCACATACTCCCATAGACTCCCACAACTCCCACATACTTCCATAGACTCCCACAACTCCCACATACTCTCATAGACTCCCACATACTCCCATAGACCTCTGCAGCAACTCCCACATACCCCCATAGACTCCCACAACTCCCACATACCTCCATAGACTCCCACAACCCCCCCACATACCCAATAGACTCCCACATACTCCCATAGACTCCCACATACTTCCATAGACTCCCACAACTCCCACATACACCCAAGACTCCCAAAACTCCCACATACCCCCATAGACTCCCACATACTCCCATAGACTCCGACATACTCCCATAGACTCCCACATACTCCCACATACCATAGACCCCACATACCCCACAGACCCCCACAACTCCCACATACTCTCATAGACTCCGACATACTCCCATAGACTCCCACAACTCCTACATACTCTCATAGACTCCCACATACTCCCATAGACTCCTTCACAACTCCCTAATATACTCTCATAGACTCCCCACAACTCCCACATACTCTCATAGACTCCCACATACTTCCATAGACTCCCACATGCTCCCACATACTCTCATAGACTCCCACATACTCCCATAGACTCCCACAACTCCCATGATACCTCATAGACTACCACAACTCCCACATACTCCCATAGACTCCTACATACCCCCAAAGACTCCCTACATACTTCCATAGACTCCCACATACTTCCATAGACTTCCACAACTCCCACATACTCCCATAGACTCCCATATACTTCCATAGACTCCACAACTCCCACATACTCCTATAGACTCCCACATACTTCCATATACTCCCACACAACTGCCACATACTCCCATAGACTCCCAAATACTCCCATAGACTCCCACATACTCCCATAGACTCCCACAACTCCACATACTCCCAAATACTCCAATAGACTCCCGTCAACCCCACATACTCCCCCATAGACTCCCACAACTCCCACATACTCCCATAGACTCCCCACAACTCCCACAACTCCCACATACTCCCCATAGACTCCCACAACTCCCACATACTCCCATAGACTCCCACATACTTCCATAAACTCCCACAACTCCCACATACTCCCATAGACTCCCACAACTCCCACATACTCCCATAGACTCCCACATACTTCCATAAACCTCACAACTCCCACATACTCCCATAGACTCCCACAACTCCCATAGACTCCCACAACTCCCACATACTCCCATAGACTCCCACAACTCACACGACTCCCACATACTTCCATAGACTCCCACATAATTTACAGACTCCTACAACTCCCACATACTCCCATAGGACTCCCACAACTCCCACATACTCCCATAGACTCCCACAACTCCCACAAACTCCCATAGACTCCCACAACTCCCACATACTCCCATAGACTCCCACAACTACCACATACTCCCATAGACTCCCACAACTCCCACATACTCCCATAGACTCCCACAACTCCCACATACTCCCATAGACTCCCACAACTCCCACATACTCCCATAGACTCCCACAACTCCCACAACTCCCACATACTCTCAAAGACTCACACAACTCTGCATACTCTCATAGACTCCCACATACTCTCATAGACTCCCACAACTCCCACATACACTCATAGACTCCCACAACTCCCACATACTCTCATAGACTCCCACATACTCTCATAGACTCCCACAACTCCCACATACTCTCATAGACTCCACATACTTTGATAGACTCCCACAACTCCCACATACTTCATAGACTCCCCACAACCCCTACAAACTCTCATAGACTCCCACATACTCCCATAGACTCCCACAACTCCCACATACTTTCATAGACTCCTACATACTCCTATATGACTCCCGAAACTTCCAACATACTCTCATAGACTCCCACAACTCCCACATACTCCCATAGACTCCTACATTTCCCACATACTTCCATAGACTCCCACAACTCCCACATACTCCCATAGACTCCCACAACTCCCACATACTCCCACATACTCCCATAGACTCCACAACTCCCACATACTCTCATAGACTCCCCACATACTCCCATAGACTCCCACAACTCCCACATACTCTCATAGACTCCTCACATACTTCCATAGACTCCCACAACTCCCACATACTCCCATAGACTCCCACAACTCCCACATACTCCCATAGACTCCCCACAACTCCCACATACTTACATAGACTCCCACAACTCCCACATACTCCCATAGACTACCAACTCCCACATACTCCCACCCCACAACTCCTCTACATACTCCTATAGACTCCTACAACTCCCACATACTCCCATAGACTCCCACAAATCCCACATACTCCCATAGACTCCCCACAACTCCCAAATACTCTCAAAGACTCACACAACTCCCACATACTCTCATAGACTCCCACATACTCTCATAGACTCCCACAACTCCCACATACACTCATAGACTCACAACTCCCACATACTCTCATAGACTCCACATACTCTCATAGGCTCCCAACTCCCACATACTCTCATAGACTCCCACATACTCTCATAGACTCCCACAACTCCCACATACTCTCATAGACTCCCAAATACTTCCATAGACTCCCACAACTCCCACATACTCCCATAGACTCCCACATTCTCCCATAGACTCCCACAACTCCCAAATACTCTCAAAGACTCACACAACTCCCACATACTCTCAGTTAGACTCCCACATACTCTCATAGACTCCCCACAACTCCCACATACACTCATAGACTCCCACAACTCCCACATACTCTCATAGACTCCCACATACTCTCATAGGCTCCCACAACTCCCACATACCTCATAGACTCTACAACTCCCACATACACTCATAGACTCCCACAACTCCCACATACTCTCATAGACTCCCACATACTCTCATAGGCTCCTACAACTCCCACATACTCTCATAGACTCCTACACATACTCTCATAGACTCCCACAACTCCCACATACTCATAGACTCCCAAAAACTTCCCCATAGACTCCCCACAACTCCCACATACTCCCATAGACTCCCACATACTTCCATAGACTCCCACAACTCCCACATACTCCCATAGACTCCAAACTCCCACATACCCCCATAGACTCCCACATACTCCCATAGACTCCTCTACATACTTCCATAGACTCCCACAACTCCCACATATTCCCATAGACTCCAAAAAACTTCCACATACTCCCATAGACTCCCACATACCCCATAGACTCCCAAATACTTCCACAGACCCCACAACTCCCACATACTCCCATAGACTCCCACAACTCTGGACATACTCCCATAGACCTCACATTCTCCCATAGACTCCCACATTCTCCCATAGACTCCCACAACTCCCACATTCTCCCATAGACTCCCACATTCTCCCATAGACTCCCACAACTCCCACATAATCCCATAGACTCCCACAACCCCACATACCCAATAGACTCACATACTCCCATAGACTCCTACATACTTCCATAGACTCCTCACAACTCCCACATACCCCATAGACCTCAAAACTCCCACATACTCCCATAGACTCCCACATACTCCCATAGACTCCCACATACTTCCATAGACTCCCACAACTCCCACATACTCCCATAGACTCCCACATACTTCCATAGACTCCCACATACTTCCATAGACTTCACAACTCCCACATACTCCCATAGACTCCCACATACTTCCATAGACTCCCACAACTCCCACATACTCCCATAGACTCCTACATACTTCCATATACTCCCACAACTGCCACATACCCCCATAGACTCCCACATACTCCCATAGACTCTACATACTCCCATAGACTCCCACAACTCCCACATACTCCCAAATACTCCAATAGACTCCCACAACTCCCACATACTCCCATAGACTCCCACAACTCCCACATACTCCCATAGACTCCCACAACTCCCACAACTCCCACATACTCCCATAGACTCCCACAACTCCCACATACCCCCATAGACTCCCACATACTTCCATAAACTCCCACAACTCCCACATACTCCCATAGACCTCACATACTCCCATAGACTCCCACATACTCCCATAGACTCCCACAACTCCCACATACTCCCATAGACTCCCACAACTCCCATAGACTCTACAACTCCCACATACTCCCAGACTCCCACAACTCACACGACTCCACATACTCCCATAGACTCCCACATACTCCCATAGACTCCTACAACTCCCACATACTCCCATAGACTCCCAATAACTCCCACATACTCCCATAGACTCCCACAACTCCCACAAACCCCATAGACTCCCACAACTCCCACATATTCCCATAGACTCCAAAAACTCCCACATACTCCCATAGACTCCCACATACTCCCATAGACTCCCAAATACTTCCATAGACTCCCACAACTCCCACATACTCCCATAGACTCCCACAACTCCGACATACTCCCATAGACTCCCACATTCTCCCATAGACTCCCACATTCTCCCATAGACTCCCACAACTCCCACATTCTCCCATAGACTCCCACATTCTCCCACAGACTCCTCACAACTCCCACATAATCCCATAGACTCCCACAACTCCCACATACCCAATAGACTCCCACATACTCCCATAGGACTCCCACATACTTCCATAGACTCCCACAACTCCCACATACTCCCATAGACTCCCACATACTCCCATAGACTCCCACATACTTCCATAGACTCCTAATAACTCCCACATACTCCCATAGACTCCCACATACTTCCATAGACTCCCACATACTTCCATAGACTTCCACAACTCCCACATACTCCCATAGACTCCCACATACTCCATGACTCTACAACTCCCAAATACTCCCATAGACTCCCACATACTTCCATATACTCCCACAACTGCCACATACCCCCATAGACTCCCACATACTCCCATAGACTCCCACATACTCCCATAGACTCCCACAACTCCCACATACTCCCAAATACCCAATAGACTCCCACAACTCCCACATACTCCCATAGACTCCCACAACTCCCACATACTCCCATAGACTCCCACAACTCCCATAGACTCCCACAACTCCCACATACTCCCATAGACTCCCACATACTCCCACAGACCCCACAACTCCCACAACTCCCACAACTCCCATAGACTCCTACATACTCCCATAGACTCCCCACAACTCCCACAACTCCCATAGACTCCCACAACTCCCATAGACTCCCACAACTCCCACATACTCCCATAGACTCCCACAACTCACACGACTCCCACATACTCCCATAGACTCCCACATACTTCCATAGACTACCACAACTCCCACATACTCCCATAGACTCCCACAACTCCCACATTCCCATAGACTCCCACAACTCCCATAGACTCCCACAACTCCCACATACTCCCATAGACTCCCACACATACTCCCATAGACTCCCACAACTCCCATAGACTCTACAACTCCCACAGACTCCTACATACTCCCATAGACTCCCACAACTCCCACAACTCCCATAGACTCCCACAACTCCCACAACTCCCACATACTCCCAAAGACTCCCACATACTCCCATAGACTCCCACATACTTCCATAGACTACCACAACTCCCACATACTCCCATAGACTCCCACAACTCCCACATATTCCCATAGACTCCCACAACCCCCATAGACTCCCACAACTCCCACATACTCCCATAGACTCCCACATACTCCCATAGACTCCCACAACTCCCACAACTCCCACAACTCCCATAGACTCCTACATACTCCCATAGACTCCCACAACTCCCACAACTCCCATAGACTCCCACAACTCCCACAACTCCCACATACTCCCATAGACTCCCACATACTTCCATAGACTACCACAACTCCCACATACTCCCATAGACTCCCACAACTCCCACATATTCCCATAGACTCCCACAACTCCCATAGACTCCCCACATACTCCCATAGACTCCCACATACTCCCATAGACTCCCACAACTCCCACAACTCCCACAGACTCCTGCATACTCCCATAGACTCCCACAACTCCCACAACTCCCACATATTCCCATAGACTCCCACAACTCCCACATACTCCCAAAGACTCCCACATACTCCCATAGACTCCCACATACTTCCATAGACTACCACAACCCCACATACTCCTGCCAGACTCCTGCCAACCCCACATATTCCCATAGACTCCCACAACTCCCATAGACTCCCACAACTCCCACATACTCCCATAGACTCCCACATACTCCCATAGACTCCCACAACTCCCAATAACTCCCACAACTCCCATAGACTCCTACATACTCCCATAGACTCCCCACAACTCCCACAACTCCTATAGACTCCCACAACTCCCACAACTCCCACATACTCCCATAGACTCCCACATACCCCCATAGACTCCCACATACTCCCATAGACTCCCAATACAACTCCCACATACTCCCATAGACTCCCCACATACTCCCATAGACTCCTACAACTCCCACATACCCCATAGACTCCCACAACTCCCACATACTCCCATAGACTCCCACAACTCCCATAGACTCCCACAACTCCCACATACTCCCATAGACTCCCACATTACCCCATAGACTCCCACAACTCCCACAACTCCCCCATAGACTCCCACAACTCCCACACAACTCCCACATACTCCCATAGACTCCCACATACTCCCATAGACTCCCACATACTCCCCATAGACTCCCACAACTCCCACATACTCCCATAGACCTCCACATACTCCCATAGACTCCTACAACTCCCACAACTCCCACATATTCCCATAGACTCCCACAACTCCCATAGACTCCCACATACTCCCATAGACTCCCACATACTCCCATAGACTCCCACAACTCCCACAACTCCCACAGACTCCTACATACTCCCATAGACTCCCACAACTCCCACAACTCCCACATATTCCCATAGACTCCCACAACTCCCACATACTCCCAAAAAGACTCCCACATACTCCCCCATAGACTCCCACATACTTCCATAGACTTACCACAACTCCCACATACTCCCATAGACCCCCACAACTCCCACATATTCCCATAGACTCCCACAACTCCCATAGACCTCACAACTCCCACATACTCCCATAGACTCCCCTCTACATACTCCCATAGACTCCCACAACTCCCACAACTCCCACAACTCCCATAGACTCCTACATACTCCCATAGACTCCCACAACTCCCACAACTCCCATAGACTCCCACAACTCCCACAACTCCCACATACTCCCCATAGACTCCCACATACTCCCATAGACTCCCACATACTCCCATAGACGCACAACCCCCACATACTCCCATAGACTCTACATACTCCCATAGACTCCTACAACTCCCACATACTCCCATAGACTCCCACAACTCCCACATACTCCCATAGACTCCTACAACTCCCATAGACTCCTACAACTCCCACAACTCCCACATACTCCCATAGACTCCCACATACTCCCATAGACTCCCACATACTCCCATAGACTCCCACAACTCCCACATACTCCCATAGACTCCCACAACTCCCACATACTCCCATAGACTCCCACAACTCCCATAGACCCCACAACTCCACATACTCCCATAGACTCCCACATACTCCCATAGACTCCCACAACTCCCACAACTCCCACAACTCCCATAGACTCCTACATACTCCCATAGACTCCCACAACTCCTACAACTCCCCATAGACTCCCACAACTCCCAATAGACTCCCACAACTCCCACAACTCCCATAGACTCCCACAACTCCCACAACTCCCACATACTCCCATAGACCTCCCACATACTCCCATAGACTCCTACATACTCCCATAGACTCCCACAACTCCCACATACTCCCATAGACTCCCACAACTCCCACATACTCCCATAGACTCCTAAGGCCAACTCCCATAGACTCCCACAACTCCCACAACTCCCACATACTCCCATAGACTCCCACATACTCCCATAGACTCCCACATACTCCCATAGACTCCCACAACTCCCACATACTCCCAAAGACTCCCCACATACTCCCATAGACTCCCACATACTTCCATAGACTACCACAACTCCCACATACTCCCATAGACTCCCACAACTCTACATATTCTATAGACTCCCACAACTCCCATAGACTCCACAACTCCCACATACTCCATAGACTCCTTATACCCCCATAGACTCCCACAACTCCCACAACTCCACAACTCCCATAGACCTCACATACCCCATAGACCTCACAACTCCCCACAACCCCATAGACTCCCACAACTCCCACAACTCCCACATACTCCCATAGACCCCACATACCTCCCATAGGACTCCCATATACTCCCATAGGACTCCACAACCTCACATACTCCCATAGACTCCCACATACTCCCCATAGACTCCTACAACTCCCACATACTCCCATAGACTCCCAGTTAAACTCCCACATACTCCCATAGACCTCACAACTCCATAGACTCCCACAACTCCCACAACTCCCACATACTCCCAGACTCCCACATACTCCCCATAGACTCCCACATACTCCATAGACTCCCACAACTCCCACATACCTCCATAGACCCCTTACTAACCCCACATACTCCCATAGACTCCCACAACTCCATGTAGACCTCACAACTCCCACATAATTTACAGACTCCACATACTCCCCATAGACTCCCAACTCCCACAACTCCCACAACTCCATAGACTCCTACAACTCCCACATACCCCATGACTCCCCTTACCAAACTCCCATAGACCTCACACCTCTAATAACTCCCACATACTCCCACAGACTCCACATACTCCCATAGACTCCCACATACTCCCATAGACTCCCACAACTCCCATACTCCATAGACTCCCACAACCCCATACTCCTACAGACTCCCACCTACAGACTCCCACAACTCCCCACATACTCCCATAGGACTCCCACATACTCCCATAGACTCCCACAACTCCCACAACTCCCACAACTCCCATAGACTCCTACATACTCCCATAGACTCCCACAACTCCTACAACTCCCATAGACTCCCACACCCCATAGACTCCCACAACTCCCACAACTCCCATAGACTCCCACAACTCCCACAACCCACATATCCCACATGACCCCACATACTCCCATAGGGACTCCCACATACCCCATAGACTCCCACAACTCCCACATACTCCCATAGACTCCCACAACTCCCACAACTCCCATAGACTCCCCACAACTCCCACAACTCCCACATACTCCCATAGACTCCCACATACTCCCATAGACTCCCACATACTCCCATAGACCTCCACAACTCCCACATACTCCCATAGACTCCCACATACCCCATAGACTCCCACATACTCCCCATAGACTCCCACAACTCCCACATACTCCCATAGACTCCCCACAACTCCCACAACTCCCATAGACCCTGAATAACTCCCACAACTCCCACATACTCCCATAGACTCCCACATACTCCCATAGACTCCCACATACTCCCATAGACTCCCACATACTCCCACATACTCCCATAGACTCCCCACATACTCCCATAGACTCCCACAACTCCCACAACTCCCACATATTCCCATAGACTCCCACAACTCCCATAGACTCCCACATACTCCCATAGACTCCCACATACCCCATAGACTCCCACAACTCCCACAACTCCCACAGACTCCTACATACTCCCATAGACTCCCACAACTCCCACAACTCCCACATATTCCCATGACTCCTACAACTCCCACATACTCCCAAAGACTCCCACATACTCCCATAGACCTCACATACTTCCATAGACTACCACAACTCCCACATACTCCCATAGACTCCCACAACTCCTACATATATTCCCCATAGACTCCCACATACTCCCATAGACTCCCACAACTCATACATACCCATAGACTCCCATAACTCCCACATACTCCCATAGACTCCCACAACTCCCACATACTCCCATAGACTCCCACAACTCCCACATACTCCCATAGACTCACATACCCCCATAGACTCCCACAACTCCCACATACTCTCATAGACTCCCACAACTCCCCATACTCCCATAGACTCCCACAACTCCCACATACTCTCATAGACTCCCAAAACTCCCACATACTCTCATAGGACTCCCACAAACTCCCACATACTCCCATAGACTCCCACATACTTCCATAGACTCCCACAGCTCCCACATACTCCCATGGACTCCCACAACTCCCACATTCTCCCATAGACTCCCACAACTCCCACATACTCCCATAGACTCCCAAAACTCCCACATGCTCCAATAGACTCCACAACTCCCACATACTCCCATAGACTCACACAACTCCCACATACTCCCATAGACTCCCACAACTCCCACATACTCCCATAGACTCCCACAACTCCCACATACTCCCCATAGACTCCCCACAACTCCCACATGCTCCCATAGACTCCCACAACTCCCACATACTCCCATAGGACTCCCACATACTCCCATAGACTCGGAACAACTCCCACATACCCTCATAGACTCCTACATACTCCCCTATAGACTCCCACAACTCCCACATACTCTCATAGACTCCCACATACTTCCATAGACTCCCACAACTCCCACATACTCTCATAGACTCTTACATACTTCTATAGACTCCCACAACTCCCACATACTTCCATAGACTCCCACAACTCCCACATTCTCCCATAGTCTCCCACAACTCCGACATACTCCCATAGACTCCCACATTCTCCCATAGACTCCCACAACTCCGACATACTCCCATAGACTCCCACATTCTCCCATAAACTCCCATAACTCCGACATACTCCCATAGACTCCCACATTCTCCCCATAGACTCCCACAACTCCGACACATACTCCCATAGACTCCCACATTCTCCCATAGACTCCCACATTCACCCATAGACTCCCACAACTCCCACATTCTCCCATAGACTCCCACACTCTCCCATAGACTCCCACAACTCCCACATACTTCCATAGACTCCCAATAACTCCCACATACTCCCATAGACTCCCACAACTCCCACATACTCCCCATAGACTCCCACAAACTTCCATAGACTCCCACAACTCCCACATACTCCCCATAGGACTCCCAACTCCCACATACTCCCATAGACTCCCACATACTCCCATAGACTCCCACATACTTCCATAGACTCCCACAACTCCCACATACTCCCATAGACCCCACAATTCCCACATACTCCCATAGACTCCCACAACTCCCACATACTCCCATAGACTCCCACAACTCACATAGACTCCCACAACTCCCAAAACTCCCACATACTTTCATAGACTCCCACATACGCACAACTCCCACAACTCCCACAACTCCCATAGACTCCCACATACTCCCATAGACCACCACAACTCCCACAACTCCCATAGACTCCCACAACTCCCACATACTCCCATAGAAGCCCACATACTCCCATAGACTCCTACAACTCCCACAACTCCACAACTCCCATAGACTCCTACATACTCCCATAGACTCCCACAACTCCCACAACTCCCATAGACTCCCACAACTCCCATAGACTCCCCACATACTTCCATAGACTCCCACAAATCCCACATACTCCCATAGACTCCCACATACTTCCATAGGCTCCCACATACTTCCATAGACTCCCATAACTCCCACATACTCCCATAGACTCCCACATACTTCCATAGACTCCACAACTCCCACATACTCCCATAGACTCCCACATACTTACACAGACTCCCACAACTCCCACATACCCGCATACAGACTCCCACATACTTCCATAGACTCCTACATACTCCCATAGACTCCCACATACTTCCATAGACCTCACAACTCCCACATACTCCCATAGACTCCCACATACTTCCATAGACTCCCACAGCTCCCACATACCCTCATAGACTCTTACACATCCTCATAGACTCCTACATACTCCCATAGACTCCCACAACTCCCACATACTCCCATAACTCCCCCACAACTCCCACATACTCCCATAGACTCCCACTACTCACATAGACTCCCACAACCCCACATAATCCCATAGACTCCCACATACTCCCACATACTCCCATAGACTCTTACAACTCCTACTCCCATAGACTCCCAAGGCACACTTCCATAGACTCCCACAATTCCTGAGCATACTCCCCATAGACTCCCACATATCCCATACTCCCATAAACTCCCACAACTCCCACATACTCCCATAGACTCCCACATACTCCCATAGACTCCCCACAACTCCCACATACTCCCACAACTCCCATAGACTCCCACAACTCCCACAACTCCCACATACTTCCATAGACTCCCACAACTCCCACATACTTCCATAGACTCCCACAACTCCCACATACTCCCATAGACTCACAACTCCCACATACTTCCATATAGACTCCCACAACTCCCACAACTCCCACATACTTCCATAGACTCCCACAACTCCCACATACTCCCATAGACTCCCCACAAACTTGGCACATACTTCCATAGACTCCCACAACTCCCACATGCTCCCACATACTTCCATAGACCTCACAACTCCACAACTCCCACATACTCCCATAGACTCCCACAACTCCCACATACTCCCATAGACTCCCACAACTCCCACATACTCCCATAGACTCCCACAACTCCCACAACTCCACATACTCCCACAACTCCCCAACTCCCACATACTCCCATAGACTCCCACAACTCCCACATATTTCCATAGACTCTCCACAACTCCCACATACTCCCATAGACTCCCACATACTCCCATAGACTCCCACAACTCCCACATACTCCCATAGACTCCCACAAATCCCACATACTTCCCTAGACTCCCACAACTCCCACAACTCCTATACTTCCATAGACTCCCACAACTCCCACATACTCCCATAGACTCCCACAACTCCCACATACTTCTATAGACTCCCACAACTCCCACATGCTCCCACATACTTCCATAGACTCCCACAACTCCCACAACTCCCACATACTCCCATAGACTCCCACAACTCCCACATACTCCCATAGACTCCCACAACTCCCACATACTCCCATAGACTCCCACAACTCCCACAACTCCCACATACTCCCACAACTCCCTCAACTCCCACATACTCCCATAGACTCCCACATACTCCCATAGACTTACACAACTCCCACAACTCCCACATACCTCCCATAGACTCCCACATACTCCCATAGACTCCCACAACTCCCATAGACTCCCACACCCCCATAGTCTCCCACAACTCCCATAGACTCCCACAACTCCCACATACTCCCATAGACTCCCACATACCTCCTATAGACTCACATACTCTTCCATAGACTCTGCCAACTCCCACATACTCCCATAGACTCCCACAAACTCCCACATACTCCCCACAACCTGACATACTCCTCTCTATAGACACCCACATTCTCCCAAAAAACTCCCCATTCTCCCATAGACTCCCACAACTCCCAAATTCTCCCATAGACTCCCACATTCTCCCATAGACTCCCACAACTCCCACATACTATAGACTCAGACATACTTCCATAGACTCCCAATAACTCCCACATACTCTCATAGACTCCCACAACTCCCACATACTCCGAGACCCCACATACTCCTATAGACTCCCACATACTTCCATAGACTCCCATAACTCCACATACTCCCATAGACTCCCACAATCACATACTCCCAAAGACTCCTACATACTCCCATAGACTCCCACAACTCCACATACCATAGACCTCAAAACTCCCACATACTCTCATAGACTCCCACAACTCCCACATACTCCCATAGACTCCCACATACTTCTATAGACTCCCACAACTCCCACATACTCCCCATAGACTCCCACATACTTCCATAGACTCCCACATACTTCCATAGACCTCAAAACTCCCCACATACTCCATAGACTCTACATACTTCCATAGACTCCCACAACTCCCACAAACTCCCACCTCACATACTTCCATAGACTCCCACAACTCCCACATACTCCCATAGACTCCCACACATACTCCCATAGACTCCCACATACTCCCATACACTCCCACTACTCCCACAACTCCCACATACTCCCATAGACTCACAACTCCCACATACTCCCATAGACTCTACAACTCCACATACTCCCATAGACTCCCACAACTCCCACAACTCCCACATACTCCCCATAGACTCCCACAACTCCCAGATACTCCCATAGACTCCCACATACTCATGCAACCCCCACAACTCCCACATACTCCCATAGGACTCCCACATACTCCCATAGACTCCCACATACTCCCATAGACTCCCACATACTCCCACATACACTCCCACTACTCCCACAACTCCCACATACTCCCATAGACTCCCACAACTCCCACATACTCCCATAGACTCCCACAACCCCCACATACTCCCATAGACTCCCACAACTCCCACAACTCCCACATACTCCCATAGACTCCACAACTCCCAGATACTCCCATAGACTCCCACATACTTCCATAAACTCCCACAACTCCCACATACTCCCATAGACTCCCACATACTCCCATAGAATTCCCACATACTCCCATAGACTCCCACAACTCCCACAACTCCCACATACTCCCATAGACTCCCATAACTCCCACATACTCCCATAGACTCCCACAACTCCCACATACTCCCATAGACTCCCACAACTCCCACAACTCCCACATACTCCCATAGACTCCCACAACTCCCACATACTCCCATAGACTCCCACATACTCCCATAGACTCCCCACAACTCCCACATACTCTCATAGACTCCCACAACTCCCACATACTCCCATAGACTCCACAACTCCCACATACTCTCATAGACTCCCAAAACTCCCACATACTCTCATAGACTCCTAATAACTCCCACATACTCCCATAGACTCCCACATACTTCCATAGACTCCCACAGCTCCCACATACTCCCATGGACTCCCACAACTCCCACATTCTCCCATAGACTCCCACAACTCCCACATACTCCCATAGACTCCAAAACTCCCACATGCTCCAATAGATTCCCACAACTCCCACATACTCCCCATAGACTCACACAACTCCCACATACTCCCATAGACTCCCACAACTCCCACATACTCCCATAGACTCCCACAACTCCCACATACTCCCAGACTCCCACAACTCCCACATACTCCCATAGACTCCCACAACTCCCACAACTCCCACACATACTCCCATAGACTCCCACAACTCCCACATACTCCCATAGACTCCACATACTCCCATAGACTCGAACAACTCCCACATACTTTCATAGACTCCCACACATCTTCATAGACCCCACAACTCCCACATACTCTCATAGACTCCTACATACTCTCCATAGACTCCCACAACTCCCACATACTCTCATAGACTCTTACATACTTCTATAGACTCCCACAACTCCTACATACTTCCATAGACTCCCACAACTCCCACATTCTCCCATAGTCTCCCACAACTCCGACATACCCCATAGACTCCCACATTCTCCCATAGACTCCCCACAACTCCTGACATACTCCCATAGACTCCTACATTCTCCCATAAACTCCCACAACTCCGACATACTCCCATAGACTCCCTACATTCTCCCCATAGACTCCCACAACTCCGACATACTCCCATAGACCTCACATTCTCCCATAGACTCCCACATTCACCCATAGACTCCCAATAACTCCCACATTCTCCCATAGACTCCCACATTCTCCCATAGACTCCAACTCCCACATACTTCCATAGACTCCCACAACTCCCACATACTCCCATAGACTCCCACAACTCCCACATACTCCCATAGACTCCCACAACTCTCATAGACTCCCACAACTCCCACATACTCCCATAGACTCCCACAACTCCCACATACTCCCATAGACTCCCACATACTCCCATAGACTCCCACATACTTCCATAGACTCCCACAACTCCCACATACTCCCATAGACTCCCACATACTTCCATAGACTCCCACATACTTCCATAGACTCCTCACAACTCCCACATACTCCCATAGACTCCCACATACTTCCATAGACTCCCACAACTCCCACATACTCCCATAGACTCCCACATACTTACAGACTCCCACAACTCCCACATACTCCCATAGACTCCCACATACTCCCATAGACTCCCACATACTCCCATACACTCCCCACTACTCCCACAACTCCCACATACTCCCATAGACTTCCACAACTCCGACATATTCCCATAGACTCCTACAACTCCCACATACTCCCATAGACTCCCACAACTCCCACAACTCCCACATACTCCCATAGCCTCCCACAACTCCCAGATACTCCCATAGACTCCCACATACTTCCATAAACTCCCACAACTCCCACATACTCCCATAGACTCCCACATACTCCCATAGACTCCCTACATACTCCCATAGACTCCCACAACTCCCACATACTCCCATAGACTCCCATAACTCCCACATACTCCCATAGACTCCCACAACTCCCACATACTCCCATAGACTCCCACAACTCCCACATACTCCCATAGACTCCCACATACTCCCATAGACTCCCACAACTCCCACATACTCTCATAGACTCCCACAACTCCCACATACTCCCATAGACTCCCACAACTCCCACATACTCTCAGACTCCCAAAACTCCCACATACTCTCATAGACTCCCACAACTCCCACATACTCCCATAGACTCCCACATACTTCCATAGACTCCCACAGCTCCCACATACTCCCATGGACTCCCACAACTCCATACATTCTCCCATAGACTCCCTCACAACTCCCACATACTCCTGCTAGACTCCCAAAACTCCCACATGCTCCAATAGACTCCCACAACTCCCACATACCCCCATAGACTCACACAACTCCCACATACTCCCATAGACTCCCACAACTCCCACATACTCCCATAGACTCCCACAACTCCCACATACTCCCATAGACTCCCACAACTCCCACATGCTCCCATAGACTCCCACAACTCCCACATACTCCCATAGACTCCCAAATACTCCTATAGACTCGAACAACTCCCACATACTCTCATAGACTCCCACATACTCTCATAGACTCTACGTCTCCCACATTCTCTCAGACTCCCACATACTCAGACTCCTACGTAACTCCCACATACTCTCATAGACTTTTACATACTTCTATAGACCTCACAACTCCCACATACTTCCATAGACTCCCCACAACCCCAGCACTCTCCCATAGTCTCCCACAACTCCGACATACTCCCATAGACTCCCACATTCTCCCATAGACTCCCACAACTCCGACATACTCCCATAGACTCCCACATTCTCCCATAAACTCCCACAACTCCGACATACTCCCATAGACTCCCACATTCTCCCATAGACTCCCACAACCTGACATACTCCCATAGACTCCCACATTCTCCCATAGACTCCCACATTCACCCATAGACTCCCACAACTCCCACATTCTCCCATAGACTCCCAATACTTCTCCTCCCATAGACTCCCACAACTCCCACATACTTCCATAGACTCCCACAACTCCCACATACTCCCATAGACTCCCACAACTCCCTGAAGACATACTCCCATAGACTCCCACAAACTTCCATAGACTCCCACAACTCCCACATACTCCCATAGACTCCCACAACTCCCCATATATTCCCATATAGACTCCCACATACTCCCATAGACTCCCACATACTTCCATAGACTCCCACAACTCCCACATACTCCCATAGACTCCCACAATTCCCACATACTCCCATAGACTCCCACAACTCCCACATACTCCCATAGACTCCCACAACTCACATAGAGACTCCCACAACTCCCAAAACTCCCACATACTTTCATAGACTCCCACATAATTCCCACAACTCCCACAACTCCCACAACTCCCATAGACTCCCTACATACTCCCCATAGACTACCACAACTCCCACAACTCCCATAGACTCCACAACTCACATACTCCCATAGAAGCCCACATACTCCCATAGACTCCCACAACTCCCACAACTCCCACAACTCCCATAGACTCCTACATACTCCCATAGACTCCCACAACTCCCACAACTCCCATAGACCCCCACAACTCCCATAGACTCCCACATACTTCCATAGACTCCCACAAATCCCACATACTCCCATAGACTCCCACATACTTCCATAGGCTCCCACATACTCTCCCCCATAGACTCCCATAACTCCCACATACTCCCATAGACTCCCACATACTTCCATAGACTCCCACAACTCCCACATACTCCCATAGACTCCCACATACTTACATAGACTCCCACAACTCCCACATACTCGCATAGACTCCCACATACTTCCATAGACTCCCACATACTCCCATAGACTCCCACATACTTCCATAGACTCCCACAACTCCCACATACTCCCATAGACTCCCACATACTCTCCATAGACTCCCACAGCTCCCACATACTCCCATAGACTCTTACATACTCCCATAGACTCCCACATACTCCCATAGACTCCCACAACTCCCACATACTCCCATAACTCCCACAACCCCACATACTCCCATAGACTCCCACATACTCCCCATAGACTCCCCACAACCCCACATAATCCCATAGACTCCCACATACTCCCACATACTCCCATAGACTCTTACAACTCCCACATACTCCCATAGACTCCCACATACTTCCATAGACTCCCACAATTCCCACATACTCCCATAGACTCCACAATTCCCACATACTCCCATAGACTCCCACACAACTCCCACATACTCCCATAGACTCCCACATACTCCCATAGACTCCCACAACTCCCACATACCTCCCACAACTCCCATAGACTCCCACAACTCCCACAACTCCCACATACTTCCCCCATAGACTCCCACAACTCCCACATACCTCCATAGACTCCCACAACTCCCACATACTCCCATAGACTCCCACTCCCACATACTTCCATAGACTCCCACAACTCCCACAACTCCCACATACTTCCATAGACTCCCACAACTCCCACATACTCCCATAGACTCCCACAACTCCCACATACTTCCATAGACTCCCACAACTCCCACATGCTCCCAAGGCTACTCTCCATAGACTCCCACATCTCCCACAACTCCCACATACTCCCATAGACTCCCACAACTCCCACATACTCCCATAGACTCCCACAACTCCCACATACTCCCATAGCTCCCACAACTCCCACAACTCCCACATACTCCCACAACTCCCTCAACTCCCACATACTCCCATAGACTCCACAACTCCCACATATTTCCATAGACTCCCACAACTCCCACATACTCCCATAGACTCCCACATACTCCCATAGACTCCCACAACTCCCACATACTCCCATAGACTCCCACAACTCCCACATACCTCCATAGACTCCCACAACTCCCACAACTCCCACATACTCTCATAGACTCCACAACTCCCACATACTCCCATAGACTCCCCACAACTCCCACATACTTCCATAGACTCCCACAACTCCCACATGCTCCCAATATTACCCCCATAGACTCCCACAACTCCCACAACTCCCACATACTCCCATAGACTCCCACAACTCCCACATACTCCCATAGACTCCCACAACTCCCACATACTCCCATAGACTCCCACAACTCCCACAACTCCCACATACTCCCACAACTCCCTCAACTCCCACATACTCCCATAGACTCCCACATACTCCCATAGACTCCCACAACTCCCACAACTCCCACATACTCCCATAGACTCCCACATACTCCCATAGACTCCCACAACTCCCATAGACTCCCACAACTCCCATAGTCTCCCACAACTCCCATAGACTCCCACAACTCCCACATACTCCCATAGACTCCCACATTCTCCCATAGACTCCCATAACTCCGATAGACTCCCACAACTCCCACATACTCCCATAGACTTTCACATACTCCCATAGACTCCCACAACTCCCACATACTCCCATAGACTCCCACATACTCTCATAGACTCCCAAAACTCCACATACTCTCATAGACTCCCACAACTCCACATACTCCCATAGACTTACATACTTCATAATAGACTCCCACAGCTCCCACATACTCCCATGGACTCCCACATACTCCCATAGACTCCCACAAACTCCCATAGACTCCCACAACTCCCACATACTCCCATAGACCCACAACTCCCACATACCCCATAGACTCCCACAACTCCCACATACTCTCATAGACTCCCACATACTCTCATAGACTCCCACAACTCCTATAGACTCCCATACTCCCATAGACTCCCACAACTCCCACATACTCATAGACTCCCACATACTTCCATAGACTCCCCACAACTCCCACATACTCCATAGACTCCTGCCATGCTCCCACATACTCCCATAGACTTCATAACTCCCACATACTCTCATAGACTCCACATACTCCCATAGGATCCACAACTCCCCACATACTCTCATAGACTTCCACATACTTCCATAGACTCCTACAACTCCCACATACTCCCATAGACTCCCACATGCTCCCACATACTCTCATAGACTCTCACAACTCCTATAGACTCCCACAATCCCCACATACTCCCATAGACTCCCACAACTCCCACATATCCCATAGACTCCCACATACTTATAGACTCCCACAACTCCCACATACTCCCATAGACTCCCACATACTCCCCATAGACTCCACAACTCCCACATACTCCCATAGACTCCTACAACTCCCACATACTCCCATAGACTCCTACATGCTCCCACATTGATGATGATGTATTTGATTAGACTCAGGTATAATTCAGTTTATCAAGATAAGTCTTAAATGTATAAAATTCAATGATAATGTAATCACAAAATTTCTTTTTAAAAATGTGTCGATTACTTATGTTAGTTATTGCGTTGATTGTTTATATTAGTTAATTTGTTGATTGTTTATATTAGTTAATGTTGATTTTCTCTATTAGTTAATATGTTGATTGTTTATATTAGTTAATGCGTTGATTGTTTATATTAGTTAATGCGTTAATTGTTTATATTAGTTCATGCGTTGATTGTTTATATTAGTTAATGTGTTGATTGTTTTATTAGTTAATACGTTGATTTTCTCTATTAGTTAATGTGTTGATTGTGTATATTAGTTAATGCGTTAATTATTTATATATAAGTTTATGCGTTGATTATTAGTTAATGTGTTGATTGTTTATATTAGTTAATACGTGGATTTTCTCTATTAGTTAATGTGTTGATTGCTTATATTAGTTCATGCGTTGATTGTCTGTGGCTTAATTATCTTACCTCTAAATTAACGTTTAATTATATAAAACTAAATGCATGCTGGGCAGACCGCATAAATACTTATTACATTTGCCTTTGTCTAAACTCAGCCAATAATTCATTTCAATGTCATATTTCAAAAAAGACAACAGACATGTGTACTTATGGAGATTACATTTTCCTTCAATGTTTAAATACATAAAAGGTTTTGTTGGAAATTGTTTTGTTTTTTTGGTCTGTTTGTTTTTTCATATATATATATATATATATATATATATATATATATATATATATATATATATATATATATTTAGGTTAAAGTGCTCGTAAACTGATAGAAAACCAGTGCCAGACATCCAATAAACAACAAACTAGACTTGCATCATAAAGTAGACAAAACTAAATTAACCAACCAGAGAGTGAAACACTAACTAGTGCATTCCGCACGGCTACAGTAAACTACACTAACCATTAAAATATTCAAGAAGTGACCCGAAACTATTGTAATACCCAGAGTAAGTAAAATTGTTGAGAGGAAACGGACTCCAGTCGAGCACAAGGTGGTCAGCAATAAATGTCTACAACATAGGAACAACCAGACAAAATAATAATATTTGTACTACATTGACGCAAGAAAGAGCAAAGTTCAAGTCAGTAAACACAGAAAATAAAAAATCACAGTCAATTACAAAAAAAGGTCAAAGAGCTGAAACAAAAAAAACCGAAATGAACTGAATACATAAAGACAAATATATTGTCAATGGTGTAATATAGACATGAATACCAAAAGGCAACAGGATGTCAAATGTAAAGATAGACATGAATACATAAAGGCAACAGGATGTCAAATGTGTAAGATAGACATGAATACATAAAGGCAACAGGATGTCAAATCTGTAATATAGACATGAATACATAAAAGGCAACAAGATGTCAAACCTGTAATATAGACATGAATACATAAAGGCAACAGGATGTCAAATCTGCAATATAGACATGTATATATATACAAGCAACTGGATGTCAAAGGTCGCTGTAATATAGACATCAAAATATATTCTGGGGTAGGGGGGCGTAATTTTGCCATTACCTGAAATATCTAAGATGGCTAAGCAGTTTGGACGGAACATCATACAACAAATAATACATATACGAATACATTAATTCATCAAGTGTCTCTATGCACTATCTTCCCGGGCAACGCCGGTACAACTGCACCTATTATTATAAATACACTTCATCTGACAGTCATGCCTAATGTTACAAATCATCAACACATGTTCACCAATCTGTAGCCGTCCAGTAATATCCTTGCCGGTCATTTGTCTCCTAACAGATGCACTCGTTGAGTTATGTGAACCTCAAAGTGACCCGGATATTGTTTACCTTACTGTTTAATGATTCTGAAATCAGGGGCTACAGCGTTAATTTATACAAGACATTAAGAAATGTTTTTATCACACCATTGGACATGTTTCTGTCGCTCAAAGAAAGAAACTAGAAATAAATGTTTTCACTCTGTGATGGCAAGTGGACATATTCATCAAATTAATTTGTGAGAGTAAATAGGTCAAAGGTTAAGTTGCGCCTCACATGGTGGATGCTCTTTTTCGAAATCTCTCCTCATAGATAGATAGATAGATAGATAGATAGATAGATAGATAGATAGATAGATAGATAGATAGATAGATAGATAGATGCCTGTTGTTCACAGCAGGAAATATAAAGTTAAACTAGACGATAGAGCTACAAGAAGTGGATGAAATTCGTGTATCATTTTTAAGTTTAACTGCTGAACCTTGTGCGTAATGTCAAGTCATTAATTAACAGTTCGCAGAGGTGGATTTAAAGCGACGAGCGCACCGAATATGTGTCCAGGGCTCCTGAATATTTAGCCCAACAAAGCCCAACTGTAAACCCTATGATACATCTCTCGTATTTTAGAGGGCCCAATATTTATTTTTGCGCTCTTGGCCTTAACTGACATATGTCAACCTCTGATGGCTCAAGTATGTGTGTAAGAATAGACATAAGTCAACCTCTCTGATGGCTCAATTATGTGTGTAAGAATAGACATAAGTCAACCTCTGATGGCTCAAGTGTGTGTGTAAGAATAGACATAAGTCAACCTCTGATAGCTCAAGTATGTGTGTAAGAATAGAGGAAGCGTGACTAGTGGTTCACTGGTGTGTTGTCAGAGGTGGTGGAGATGGACAGTGGCTAGTTTAAAAGGATAAAAAAAGAAATATCGGCTTGAATGACGTCTGATTCCACAAAAAAACAACTGGCAATGCTTAATTGTGTTGTGGCGCCTCAATAGAAAATACATTTTTTAAAACCACTGAATCCTTTATTTGTTTATAGTCTGGTTTCATCTTCTTCACTGTTCTATCTTTTAGTCTGCGAGTTTATCTGTTAATACCCAATAGACAAGTTTAAACTGGTATTGTTGGTGAAACAGCCAAATGAACGATTGCCTAGGGGGAAAACAGTGTTAGACCTATGAAGTTCTTATAAGTAGGAGATGTTTTATCGCTAGAGTTGAAACTGTCATATAGAGCCGTCTGGGACGGTGATGAGGGTAGGGGACATAATGCACTAAGTAGAAAACATATCATGATCAGGAAACACCATCATGCTATTTTCAAGGAGTGTCTGAGGGAAATTTGAGATTTGATAAGAAAAATTAGTTTTTCGCACTGCAAATAACTGAAAATTCTGTATGAAACTGTCTGAATATAAGAATTAGCCATTTTCGTTTATCGTACTTTCTCTATTTCTCCGTTTTCGCTGCACCCGTGAAAATTTGAAAACATTAACATCTAGCAAAGATACAATCATGAGACTTTTAACCATTTCATCTCAGATTCAAATGTTTACGTTTCCGTGTCAAATTTAAAAGAAAAAGTTTTTAAACGAATGCATGTCGCCTGTAAAGCTCAAGGGTGACAACCTTTCTGCAGCCGGTAGCTAAAGGAGGACAACCTTTCTGCAGCCTGTAGCTTAAGGGTGGACAACTTTCGTATAAACAACATTAGACATAAATAAATCAAGGAACTTTAATGAACCTACTTATCAATGACTATTCTGAGTTCACCTATTTGTATGTAATAAGGCAAGGCGTGGTAAAGGGTTGGTGGTTTTATAACACAAGTCACTATTTAATGACCTTGGCTGCGAAGATTTGAAGACTGAACATCGCTCCTTGATAGTATTCCACTTTGATAGTAATCCACTTTGATAGTAATTCACTTTGAAAGTACTCCACTTTGATAGTACTCCACTTTGATAGTAGCCTACTCCACTCTTTGATAGTACTCCACCTTGAACGTACTCCAATTTGATAGTACTCCACTTGATAGTACTCCACCTTGAACGTACTCCACTTTGATAGTACTCCACTTTGATAGTACTCACCTTGAACGTACTCCACTTTGATAGTACCTCCACTTTGAGTACTCCACCTTGAAAGTACTCCACTTTGATAGTACTCAATTTGATAGTTCTAAAATTTGATAGTACTCCACTTTGATAGTACTCCACCTTGAAAGTACTCCACTTTGATAGTACTCCACTTTGATAGTATTCCAATTTGACAGCACTCCACTTTGATAGTACTCCACTTTGATAGTATTCCAATTCTTGATAGTACTCCATTTTGATAGTACTTCCACTTTGATAGTACTCCACTTTGATAGTAATCCAATTTGATAGTACCAATTTGATAGTACTCCACTTTGATAGTATTCCAATTTGATATTACTCCACTTTGATAGTACTCCACTTTGATAGTACTCACTCTTGATAGTACTCCACCTTGAAAGTACTCCACTTGATAGTACTCCACTTTGATTATTTTGATGCACAACCACCCAACTGTCTTTAAATGTGTATTTTAGTTTGAGTGTGTTTGCTAGGCTTTGTGAGTGTGTGTGCTAGGGTGTTTGATTCATGGAGAATTTGTATGATCAATGTGTTTAAAAGGTCACACAACATTTATTCTCGCCGAACTTATTTATTTTGAAAGGCTGCTTGTTGTCTTTAAGTCCGCTGTTGCCCTTCCCCTGCTAAAGTTTTTACTTCACTGTTCTTGAAATAAAGTCTAAACTTTAAACTCAATTCAAGCTGTTATTATATTTAAATGGAAAAGATGAGTACTTCAAAGACAACTATCAAATTTCAAAGTAATATTGATAACCTCAATTACGAAGTGAGCTATGGTGGTTTAAAAAATATCATGGTTTCTTCTCGATTTTTTTTATTGTTTTCATGGCAACGAGAAGAACAGACTGAATCCACGACGTCTTACTGAACTAATCATTTCTTTCTTTTTGGCAGAGTAAATGCCTCTGTCATTAGGAATAACTATGCAATTGAAGTGACTCTAATATGGTGTATGATTCCGAGATTTCTATGAGACAAAATTTCTTCACTGGCCAACATTATATCGGTAAAATATGTTCTGGTATTATGTCCCATGTAAGTATAAGATGATTATATTGATAGACAATTGGAACTATGTCATATCTTGTGGTCTTTTCGAACCGATGATGTTAATATTGATAGACAATTGGAACTAGCTATATCTGTGATGTTCAACCCTCTCCCTCCCCTCCCCCCACCCTTGCTAGCTGCGGTGAAATATCAAACGTTGGCGGGTCCGTGGCGAGAAAAAGGTTGAGGACCACTGTCTTTCTTTTTTTTTCCTTTGGCTCTACAGCCCATTTAGGGCCCCTGGCCTGCCAAACTACTCTTCTCCACTTTTCCCGATCCATGGTCTTCTTCCTCCACTTTCTTACTCCTATAGCTTTAATTTCCTTCTCCACTTCCTCTAACTATCTTATTGGTCTGCCTTTAGGACTTTTGTCTTTTTGTGTTGCATTATAAATTGCTTTTGGACCTCTGTTATTTTCCATTCTTTCTATGTGCCTTACACACATCATTCTATTCATTTTGATTTCACCTGTTACATGTGGTTCTTCGTATAGTTCGTATAGTTCTGAATAGGTTCTACCTATCTCGTAGCGAGCTTAACTCGCGCCCGGGGTAAAATACCTTTTATATACCTATTTAGCGCCCCCCAACCCTTCGAAAACCTTATAATATGTAATATATACCATTTGGCGCCCCTTAGTGAGGAGCGCCCAGGGCATGAAGTCCACCTCTTGCTCATTCCTCAATACGTCTCAGGTTTCTACGTCTTCTCGCATTATTCATGAATGTCCTTTACTGGACCACTGTTTTGGATAAGTAAACTACTTCATACACTAAGGATTTGTGTCGAATTACTGTTTTTTTTTAATGAGAGCAGTGGTTGAATTGGGGGTTTCAAAGATCCGTCTACTCTCTTTAGATTCGCCAGGCCATTTTAATCTTTGTCTCGGCAGAACACCCCCCCCTCCTATCTCCAGGCGACTTGAATGCATAAGGTGAGTACACTCAGTACTTAATCTGGGTGTGTGTAAATATGTGGCTATCAAATAGGTAGGTAGTTACCAATTAGGTAGGGGGATATGAATGAGGTAGCGATTACCAACAATCTTTTAATAAAACGCAATAGTTATAAAGTTTAATTGCGAAAATATTTTAACAGAAAGTAAATAGTGCGAACTAAACGATAAATCATAGTACAATGTTTTATTCTTGCATAAGGGATTAATATTAGCGGCAGTAAAATAACACACATTTGGTTTTTTCAGTTTACATTATATCTAAACAGAATGGGATGGGCCGTTGACGAAATTCAAACACACCCATCGGTATGTGTGTGTGTCTTTAAAGGGAATGTTAAGAAAGGAGGAAATACATTTGAATGTTTTTTTGCAGTATGTAATCTGGTCTTTTTTAACTTATCATAGGCTAATTCATTTTTGTTTTAAATATTCTTTTTATATATCAAACATGTATTTCTTAAAATATTCCTTTGCATTTTGTAATGTTTATGGCTAAATAATAGGATTTACAATTGAATAGTTTAATAAATAAATAATTCATGTGGTTTTTTTTGTGGTGCTCAAATTTGTGTCTTCGCAGAGATCATTAACGAAAACAATGTATTCAAAGACAGATAGTAAGACAGATAGATATAGAGATAAATAATATAGATAGACAGAGATAGATAGATATCAATAGATATATATAGATCAATAGATATATATAGATAGATATAGATATATATAGATAGATATAGATAGATATGAATAGATATAGATAGATAAAGATAGATATAGATAGACATAGATAGATATAGATAGACATAGATAGATATAGATAGATATATATATATATAGATAGATAGATAGATAGTTAGTTAGATAGATAAATAGATAGATATTAATAGATAGATATAGATAAATAGATATAGATATATATATAGATAGATATAAATTGATAGATAGATCAAAGATAGATAGATAGATAGACATATATATAGAAAGATATATAGAAAGATAGATAGATATAGATAGATCGATAGATAGATAGAAAGAAATAGATATATAGAAAGCAGGCTTGCGGAGCCGGAGCCGAGGAGCCGGGAGCCGCTACTTTTTGCTGGAGCCGGAGCCGGAGCCGAAAAAATCTGGCGGCTCCACGGCTCCCAAATGCTTTTTTTTTACAGCAGAATTTTTTTTTTTTTTAGCTTTAAAATTCCAAATTTGTTTGATTGTTTGCCTAAAACAATTTGAAATGTTGTTATTTTTACAGTAACAGCGTTAAAATGATAGCGTGCACGCACATCACCACAAGAAATCTTTAACGGGGAATAGTTTTGTGTTCGTTTTAAATCTTGTTTACCCTCCGAAATTATTTTAATGGCATGTTATTTTGTTATATATAAAGGTAAAACAGTTTTATTTCATAGAATAATTGTATCAATCATTTAAAATAAATTTTTACTAAGACGACAAATAGAACGCGTCATTTCGTATTATTATTTGACCGCGAATCAGGCCCGTAGCGTGTGTGGGGGCCAGGATGCTTAGCCCCCCCCCCCCCCTTGCGTTTTGTCTGGCCCCCTCTGCTTATTTGCTCTACTTAGTAAAATGTATTACCTGCCCCCCTGCTATTGCCTGGCCCCTATTGTAGAATGCCTGGCCCCTGCTGTCAGGCACGCCGAAAGGGGGGCAGGGGGTCATTGCCAGGGGGCCCGCATCTGTAAGGGGGCCCGGCCGCCTCGACCATGTCAATTTTTCACGACTTATTGTTTATTAAGGGGCCCGCAATGATATCCTGCCCTGGGGCCCTTGTTGGCTCTCGGAGCCACTGCCTGCTGTAGAAAGTTCACGCTACGGGGCTGCCGCGAATTTGTAATAGACTAAAAACAAAATGGTCGCTTTCTGTATTTAAAAATTTTATTATAAACAGAATATCTAAAATAGAGTAGATACATTTATAAGACTGTGGCTATACGGACCAGGGTCCCAATAAAATCCGATTGTTATTCGGACCCGTGGCAAATATGCACTAAGCTTAGCTATATTTAAACTTTATTAGACGGAACCCGAAAAAATAATATTACAGAGTCCGCTTAGTGGAACACTAGACACTGAGTAACGATTAAATCATACTATTCAAACAATTATAAAAAAAAACAATAAAAAAGTTTATGTATAGCTAAGCTAAGTGCATATTTGCCACGAGTCCAAATAACAATCAGACTTGATTGGGACGGGGGTCCGAAGAAAAATCGGAGTTTATTGGTACCCGGGTCCGAATAGTCACTTCGAATTTATAAATAATAAATATAAATACTGAAGTCTTTACAATATTTTAAATAATGTATCATTTTACTATTTTCTAATTTGATCATTGAAATAACTTTTTATTACTTATGAAAATGGCGACTAGTGAAACCTCGGTCGAAAATAATGATATGATTCTGGATGCACTGAAATGGTTTGTTTTTAGTAAAACCGACATGCGTTTTTTTTTTCAAGTTCCTGACTATGGGGCAGCCCCGTGGCGTGAAAATTATACAGCAGGGGCCAGGCAATAGCAGGGGGCAGGTAATACATTTACTAAGTAGAACAAGTAAGCAGAGGGGGCCAGACAAAACGCAGGGGGGCCCCGGCCCCCTGCCCCCCTGCACGCTACGGGCCTGCTATGGGGGTGAACGCGACAATATTTGCATAACTTTTTATCAGCGGCATGTTTTCGTGGCGCAATTACAAATTTTTTTTTCTCGTGTGATACTATCTTATTAGGGAGCCGGAGCCGGAGCCGTCATATTTGTGGGAGCCGGAGCCGGAGCCGAAAAAAATTTTGGCGGCTCCGCAAGCCTGATAGAAAGATAGATAGGTAGATAGATAGATAGATAGATAGATAGATAGATAGATAGATAGATAGATAGATAGAGATATATAGAAAGATAAATAGATATAGATAGATAGATAGATAGATAGATAGATAGATAGATAGATAGATAGATAGATAGATAGATAGATAGATAGATAGATAGATAGATAGATAGATAGATAGATAGATAGGATCCTTCTCTCCCATGCCCCCCCCCCTGCGTTTTGTCTGCCCCCTCTGCTATTGGCGTGGCCCTTGCTGTAAAATTTTCACGCTACGGGGCTGCTTTAGAGTAGCCCTAAAAATATATACAATCAAAAGACCAGGCATGCTGGATGATTTTTGAGGGCCACCATGTGTAGAATTGGTACAGGGAGCCACAATAGAAAGTAGGTCAGCTACTGCCAATCAGGGGCGACATTTTATATACCGTTTTTTTTTCTGGGGGGGGGGAGTATAGCGGGCCAAAGAAAATTTGAAACAGGTGTTTGACATTTCTTGACAATTTTACTAGCTTTGTTTTGTACTCGTGTTTTGCTTTTGTTTCAAAAATTTCTCCGTTGTTGGTAAAAGATCTAATAACATTGGTAATTCATGATTAATGTGGTCAATATAAAGTTGAATATAACCATAACCCTTTTTTTTTTAATTGTTGTTTATACAAATGAGACGAATGTGCAGAAATGTGTTTGAAAATAAAGTGCAATTTTAATGTTCCACTGAAAAAAATGGATTTTATGATTTTAGACCATAAGGTAACAAAATAACTCAGTGTAATTTCTCCCCTGCCCCATTCAAAAAATAATACACAATTATTTGTTAAAACAGACACTTAACACAAATAGCCTTTGATTTTGATTGGTAATCATGATGGTGGGGGGTGGGGGGGGAGGAATTCAAGAAGGGGAGGGTGTCAAACGCCCCCGCCCCCCCCCCACCCATACACCACACGTCTAATTCACCCTAACAAATGACCTCCGTGTCTTTTTATGCGTTATAAAAATAGTGCGTTTCAGAAACAATAGTCAAGTACTTTACCAAAAATATTGGATCCGGCTCCCCCTACCCCAACACCACCGCTACATGCAAAAATCATGCCTATAGTTGGCAAATATTTCTTTTATTTTAAGCCCTTTATTGTACACAACATAAGAGGAGCTGCACCCTTTTACTATTTACAGCGAAGTCAGCTTTCTGTTTCGTTGGTCTCGACACGTCATAGGGGAATTCTCCTGATGATAGAATAATAAATCGGGTTTTCATGAAATTTAAAAAACAAAGTGTCTATTAACATTTTATAAAATTTTATTTTTTGGTTCATTTGTAAGTGTGACTAAATGTGTACATAGTGAAGACTATTTTTTTAGTATTATGTGAAAGGCTGTTAGTTACATTGAAATTTATTCCGGGATTTTATTATGATCGGAGAGATGATTTATTAATCTTACAAAAAACATGGCGCATAGCAACACGTGGTTTTTAAAGCCTAACTATAGTTTACCTTTGGTGGAACTTAGCTGCGAGGTGAACGATTAACTTGTAAGTAATCTTTGCCAATGTTAAATACATTTAGTTATACGCATATTTGATGACAATGTTTAATTGTAGAGCAGATGTCACAGTCATATAAATTATACAGAATGCGTTTTGTTAATTTAAGTAAATTTTTCCAAAAGCCGCCAAATTTCCGTATTATTCCGTTATGCATCTATATTAAAAGTACCACATTATGCAAAAAAGGTAAATAACGTAATTGAGGGGATTTTATTAGTCACTGATAGACGACTTATTAGATAGGGGTGCGCTTTCTGTATAATTTATATTCTGCGGTAAAACTTTTCTAGAAATGTAAAGGAGAAAAAAATTGTAACGTTTTTGGGCGCCAATGAATTAAGCGTCGTATTCACCGTAATACCCTTCCTACGTATCTTCTGTGAAACTTTATTTGGTCGCCACCTGCAAATGTGGTTTTGGTTTAGAGATTAGTTGGAGTAGTAGGCCTATGGCAATGGACATGTAACTTGACAGCGTTAGCTATATAGACAAGCTTGTTATAAGTGTATAGTTATTTTATACATACTGTGTCTTTCACGAGCTAGAAGTTAAAAAAGAAAGTTTAATTTTTTTCTTGTTTACAGAAGAATTTTTCGCCTTCATATCCGTTGCATCAAGTAAGACTAGTTTCTACTTTCTAGTATCAACTTAAACCTTCAATTAGGCTTGATTTACAGATTGGCCGAGTAGTCCCTGACTTAGGGCCACAACAAAATATGGGGGCCCCGAAATGTTGAGTAGTATACTAAAATTAAAGAAAAACTTAGCGATATTTTTTTTTTAATTTTTCAAAATGGGGCCTCAAATTTTGGTGGCCTGGGGCTCCTAAAACTTAAATCCGGCCCTGCCGACAATAGTAAGCTTTCAATACTTGTCCGTTAAATGTTTAGCGATCCTGTTTTATGAAACTTAACACCGGGTCTTAGGTCAGGTTTTAAGAGTCATCGGAGCAAATCTACAAATCGAGCTCATCAACTCCACCCCCCGCATTCACAAAGATCTATTGTAGACAAAAAAGAAATTACGCCATGATTGTAACGACATTACAGTTACATCGCACATGTTGAGATTGTAAATGTTAAAAAGTCTGGACCAGGGCTCGATTTACCGCCGGGGATGCCTGTCAACCCAGGCTCTGCTTTAGCTAAAATGTCCCAGCCGGGAATGAAATCATACGCATTACGCATATATCCCCGGCTCTGCCTAATTTCTTTTTCCTCCCCGGCACTGGTTTTTTCTTAAATCGAGCTCTGGCTTGGGTTTATATCTTTTTAAAGCATTATACTTACATTGTGACATTTTTTCACACCAAACACATGAGAATTTTTTTTTAAAGGTGATTAACATATTTTGTCTGTAGTCATTTTTAAAATGTGGATTAAAACTAATTGGTCTTTTTAATCATATGCGTTTTTTTTTCTTCTTATTGGTTTTTGATTGTTAACTAATAGGCCTATATATTATATGTGGGACTAAAGGCCGAGTTAATGCTTGGCTGTCTACCTGAGAGACCTGGGTTCGATCCCCGTGGAGAACAAAAGGGAAATTTTCCAAGTTCTTGTGAAAGTTTGTTAATGTCCCACAAGCCCACTCAGCGTTAAATGAGGGTACTTGGTTAAATTGGGCAAGTAAAGGCGGCTGGGCGTTGTGCTAAGCACACAATCCCTTTGTATGCGGAAGTAATAGAAACAGATGAATACTACAGCACGTTATCACTCACGATAGCCCCTTAAGTCTTTGGGAACTTTATTTAACTATGAATTATAGTTCTCATCAAATTGTAGACTTTAAAAAGACAAATTTATGACAATAAAGACTAAGGCGTAATTTAACTGAGAACAAGGGGGTGGTAAGGGAATAACTAATGGGAAGGTTAATAACTAGGGAGCGACCGATAATCGGATCGGTATCGGTATCGGACCGATTTGGCACTATCGGTTAATATCGGATCAACCAATTGTTGTAGGGAGCGACAGATAGTCGAACCGATAATGGCACTATGGGTTAACTATCGGACCGGCCGTTTTTTGACTGCCGATACATTTTTTTTAACAACAATTCTATAACCAGATCAGACAAGATTTAAAAAAAAGGAAAAAAAAAAACCCGTACACAGAAATCGTCAAGTCCACAAAAATTGCATCAGCGATATGACCTTGAAACAATAGGATTGGCATTTTTTAATTCTAATGTATGACCTTGAATGATATAATTAGTGAACATCTGTGTGTATTTTTTTTTGGGATAGGAAGTTGGGGGGGGGGGGGGAAACAAGACTTACGTGTGGGCGAAGTGTTACGAAATATGACAGGGAAGGGGTGAGCATGGGTTGACATACGTCATTAGCTGTAGCACGAGAAAAACACGTGCTTGGCATTGTTGTTGATTAAAAAAATATCGGTATCGGTATCTGTATCGGTAAAAATGCTGGGGGAAAATATCGGTATCGGACTATCGGTAAAAAGGCATATCGGTCGCTCCCTAGTAATAACTAGTGGGAAACGAATAACTAATGGGAAGGGGGATAACTAATGAGAAGGGGAATAACCAAAAAAAGTTTTCAATCGTGCCCCGCCCATCCTAATTCCGGCCTGATTGTAGCGATTTAATAATAATGTAATTTATTTATGTATTTTTCGCATTGCAATATTAACGGAAGTGTTGCGCTTTATGGGAGAGAAATACCGCATCCCCCCCCTCAAAAACAAATAGATTGAATAAAATAAAAGTTTAGACTTAACATCCACCCCCCCCCCAACCTCAAAAGTTGTATCATTTAAGAATAGACTCGTATACATATTTTAAAAAAAATATTTTTATCCTACTAGAGAATATAGTGATGTTTGTTATTTGTTTTTGTTGTTTGTTTTTTTTTGGTTAGTTGTTTTTGTTTGATATTTGCCTTTTTTAAATTATAAATTTCTTTTTTTAGACCATAAACAAGTAAATGAAACCTATAGAAAAGACTGCGGCATGCTCTTAATACTCATTCTAGCAATAGGTACAATTGCATTTTTATCTTTAGAATTTAAAATAGATTAGATGTATCATAAATAACATATATATTGTGTTATGTTGTACGCTGGGACTAAGTCAAGATTTGTAGAAAGTCTAAATCTATCTTAATTAAATATGTTCCTTTTTTTCTCAGCAAGTTAATACAATATTTTTATGGTGTGTTTGATTGTGTGTTTGATTGACGTGATGCTAATTTTTATTTAATATTTTATTCATTGATTTAATGTTCATATTGGAAACAAAAAATATATAAATTGTTCTCTTGCTGTCTACTAATGTCTGTTATTTGATTTTTTTTTTGTTGTTTTTAGTTCTGGTTCTTTCTCACCCATGCTTTACACAAACCATAACATTGTCAGTAGAGTCACAAAAAGGGTGTAAGAATGGAGCGTTGGCTTCGGAACACCAAATAAATGTAATATGTTCAATATATTTTGGCAAATCCACTGAGAATTGGTCCAGAGCTGTGGTTATTAACATCACTAAAACATCAGGAGAAAATAAGGTAAATCATTTTTATGTCTTTTGAATACGTGAGATTAAAAATTGATAATTAAATATATAACGTGAAAAGCGAATGAAAATTGCCACGTGCTGACCTCCAGTGGCGCAACCAGAGGGGGCGGGGGGGGGGCTTGAGCACCCCCCAAACCAAATCATCAATACATATCCGACTTTATAAAGTTACTAAAAAGACTGTCAAACTGTCTTTTTTTCAATATGTGAGCATTTTTTGCTGGTTTCGCCACTGCTTGCCTCGATGCGGATGTGTCCAATTGGCCTTTTGTGCGGATGAAAAAAATAATAATTTTCAATTAATAAATAGGTTTTGATAAAAGAATATATCAGATTTACTGTATGATTGAAAATTTCTAAAGTGCGTTACTGAAATACAATCATTAGTCGTGATCAATCTATTAGATTTACGAATAGACGGACGGCCCTGATTGTGAAGCATAGCCTCGAACACGTCTATAGATTTTAATAAGCAAGAATGTCCCTGGCTTGAGTTTGTGTGTTAGAGTGAGCATGAATGCCCTTTTCATTTAGTTATAGAAAAATGTATAACAATAACTTGAGAGTGTTAGGGTTACTATCTTATTTTACGTTCACATTACAATCTATCCTCTTTTATCCAGACATAATATTAGCTATTTTCAAAAACCCGAAGTAGTTGAATTATTTCTATGGGTAGCCAGACAAGGCAGCTGCCTAGGACTCATCCCAACTTGTAAGGGTGTGCCCCCCTAACGAGACTTTCATTTTTCAGCAAAAAGATACTCTATTGAAGCACCTCACTAGGTCCAAAAGCTACAAACCACTTAGCAGTTGAGGGCAGACCAACTATTACAGGCCCAAGGCAAGCATTTTGCAAGCGTTTATCTTGACTTCATTTGCCTTAAGAAAGTTTATCTTGACTTCATTTATCTGAACATCGTTTATCTTGATTTCGTTTTTCTGGGCATCGTTTATCTGGACATCGTTTATCTTGATTTAGTTTATCTTGAAATCGTTTATCTGGACATCGTCTATATTGACATCGTTTAACTGGACATCGTTTAACTGGACATCGTCTATCTTGACATAGTTTAACAGGACATCGTCTATCTTGACATCTTTTATTTGGTCATCGTTTAACTGTATATCGTTTATCTGGACATCGTATATCTTGACATCGTTTAACTGGGCATCGTTTATCTTGACATCGTATAATTTGACATCATTTATCTGGACATCTTCTATATTGACATCGTTTAACTGGACATCGTTTATCTTGACATCGTTTATCTTGACATCGTTTAACTGAACATAGTTTAACTGGACATCGTTTAACTGGACATCGTTTAACTAGACATCGTTTATCTGGACATCATCTATCTTGACATCGTTTATCTTGACATCGTTTAACTGGACATCGTTTATCCCAGGGCTATCGAATGTACATTTGTCTAGGGCTCCCTAACCCAACCCAACCCACCCACACAAAACAAATAAATAAAAAACGGCTCTCAATTGCAGATACTCAATGATATTATGGGCTCTAGGCAGTAGTAACATTCGGAAGGCCCCCAATAGCGTCAGATTTAACATAAACCTTTTTCAATGGGGTGGGTGGGGTTGTAAGGAAATTGCATGATTCACCCGGCCATCAGAACGGTTCTGATTTCACAATGTGACTTTCATAGACGGCAAGTTAAAAATGCCGAAATGTGTATTTATTGAGGATAAACATATGTTTGTGTTTAATATCTAAACTCCACAGTCGATTGTAGTTGATCCCAATGGTATAATCTCTGAGAATAGAGTTAATGATCACAGCTGTAACTACATCGATAAAGGAACGTACAGCGAAGTTACTTGTGAGATTCTTGCACGGAAAGATTTAAGTGGAGCCAACGTCATTGCCTACATCGGTCACTTAGATTTGGGAAGCGTTAGCAGTGGGAATAAAAAATTTCCATACATATTTGGTACTTTCAATTAAAAAAATATTTCATTTAGCAGTTTACTAATTGCAATAATTTAATCTATTATAATATTCTGCTTCTTTTCTTTTAACAACAATTCCTTTTGAATATAATACAGCCTTCACGTATTACTTTAGCTGTAGGCATTTTACATTTTTACTTACGCTTGCTAAAATTTATGAGGCACACACACACACACACACACACACATATATATATATATATATATATATATATATATATATATATACAGAGAGAGAAAGAGAGAGATAAAAAGATTAATATAGACATCTATAGAGATATATAGTTATAAATTCATTTATATATATATATATATATATATATATATATATATATATATATATATTAGATACATATAAGATAGAGATTTTGTAAAAATATTCATAGCTTTTCAAATAGTTCTTAGACAGACAATTAGATAAGGAGATGATAGAAAGATAGTAAGTAAAATTAGACAAGCAAGCAGGCAAAATGACCGACACTAAAATATAGATATATCCAAGGCCGTAGCCGGAGGTGGGGGCTAGGGGGGCTGCAGACCCCCCCCCCCAAATTAATTCTAAAAATCAAATTTTATTATGAAATATACTTCTTTACAATTGCGTTCCAATTTTTTCTTATATAAAACTCTCCGCACAGCCCCCCCCCCCCAAAAAAAAAGAAAATCCTGGCTACGGCCTTGGATATATCTATATCTATCTATATCTATCTATCTATATATCTATCTATGCAGAGAGAGCGTCGTAGATATGTGAGTAGCTTTTTAAATCTTTTAAATCCTTCATTTTATCTCTTCTCTATAAAATGTAGATATTAGTTTAGTGACACTAAATGCTTGAAGCTCTCCACAGTGACACCTTGATATCAAGCTTAAATATGTTTCTTACAAATCTCTAGCTATGTATACATATCTCTAGCTATGTGTCTATCTCATCTTTTTCTGTGGGTACATATATTCAGCTACCTGTGCATATTTCTAGCTATATGTGCATATCTCTAGCTATGTGTGCATATCTCTAGCTATGTGTGCATATCTCTAGCTATGTGTGAATATCTCTAGATATGTGTGCATATCTCTAGCTATGTGTGTAATCTCATCTCTAGCTCTATCTATGTTTTTGATACGAATAATCAAATCTCAAAGTAATTTCAAATACATTTTAATATGTAAAATAATTCATAAAGTCTGTTGAGTTTTCAAGCTGTAAATAAATGTGTTGGCAAGTTTAAAACTGTAGATTTGTTTAAGTAATTATTTTTGTACAGCTGCTTCACTAGTGGTGTGTTACTGGCGCCCTCGGAGGACTAATAAGCACCACCTTATTTATGTGCTAACAAAAACTAATGAGTCGGAAATGACTTCCTTTGCTGATGGGAAAAAAGTAAGCCCCGCCAATGTGTGAAATTCCATAATGCCCATTTATATTTACAACACTGTCTGTAACAGCTTGCAATAATAATAATAATAATAATAGCTATCTGCTTGCTACATTATATTTCCTATTAATGGACTATTATATTATTGTGGTTTTTTTTATATAGAATTGTTTATTATAAGTTGTTATATATATATATATATATATATATATATATATATATATTAGGGTGGCGCAAAAAAATTTTTTCGATTTTTTTCTAAATTTAAGGCCTGCATTGTGTTCTGCCAGAAAAAAAAAGTGTTTTCTGTAAAAAATGAATACAATCGTGAAATATTTAGGGGTTGCACAAAGGCAATGATTTGGTACTAAATAGTAATTTAATAGTTGCATCCGTATATAATCGTGGGTGTTATTGAACCACCTGAAGTAAGAATTGCTTCTGGTCTTCTTTTCTGCATAAAACTTAATCGAAATCCTGAATCAGTTTCTCTCCTCTTTCGGCTGTGTCATTAACAACTTTCAAATTGGTTACAACCTTTTCTGCCTTTGTATTGTTCGTAACAAAGAAGCTGTTGGGCTGGTCTGCATATAACCTATTGGAAGCAAGACGATGAGCTCGATTTGTAGATCTGGGTTTATCTTGCATATCTTTAAGCATGTCAACCTTTTGCTTTGGATCAATATTTTCATTTAAAAAAAGCGAGGGCCACCGTAATTTCACTTAGATACCATAAATGTCGACTGAAAGCTTTTTTTTGCTGCTTTTCCAATAACTGAATTAACGGAGTTATATTTTTCTAAATCCTTCAGAAATTGTAGGTCATTTGATGGCGCCCTTGCTGGCTGTGGGGCTTGAAACCACATTTTCATATACGTACTGGAAACAAAACAGAGGAACTGAAACAGTCCTTGTTCTTCAGAAGACTTCTTAAACATCACAAATATGACAGCCAATTCCAAAAATTCT
>JAGDYQ010000130.1:478694-516194 GCA_021962125.1 Bulinus truncatus | reverse complement strand
CAAATACCAAAGCATGTTTCTAGCCTAAGCTACCAGGTACCAATGTAAACACACCATTCCAGGTTATAAGTGTATTTATTTATTTTAAGAATATGTAAATAACCAATAAAAAAGCTAATTTTAAAGTAGTCTAAATCTTACGTTTTAAATAATGATGTATCTCAGCACAATGCATTCATTGCCTCCAATCAAATACCAAAGCATGTTTCTAGCCTAAGCTACCAGGTACCAATGTAAGCACACCATTCCAGGTTATAAGTGTATACAGTTGACCCAAGTACTATGGTCTACATTTCATGTGTTTGTTGCATGAATTAAGGTATGAATACACCAAGACGAAATTCCGGTATCTAAGGGCATTGCGAATTCCGTCTGTTTCGCTGCAATGATATTCTAATGAGAACATGTACACCGGTCAGGAATTCCGTTGCGGAACAGCGAAAGTTTTCAGTTTCGCTGCTTGCAGAGTTTTTTCCGGAGAGCTACAATTTCCGTCATGATAAACAAACAAAATGGCTGCTTAGAAACGTCGATTCGAATAGAAAAAATGAATCACATTAGTGTATATTCATTAAAAACAACAACAACAAAGTGAATTTTGACAGAAAAACATGAATTACTATAAGTTTTGGCTGGCAACAGTCTTTGTATATGAATTTATGAAAGGAAAATATACATCGTCTATCTACATATTCTACAAATGAAATTTCTTTCGATCGAAGCGCTGTCTGAAAACATAAATGCTATTAAATAAATGTTTGGCTGATCATTAAAACAAAAAAAAAATGAACGGCTACCGATCGAATAAAAAGTTAAAAAAAAAAAAAACAGTTTTCCATTTCCAGTTAGACAATTTATTTGTAATAAGAACAAAAAGGCACACGGGATGCAGTATTTTCTGCTTTTCAAAGTATCGTTCCCCCCCCCCTCCACTAGCGGGGAAAAGTGCGAAGTAATCATTAAAAAATCTTGTTTCCGGTGAGTTGTTTCGGCGCTCACCGTTTCGTCCCGGTGTATCTACAAGAGTTTCGCTAAGTTGAGACTTCCTCGCGGAAGGTTCCGCGCGAAAGGGTTTCGTCTTGGTGGATTCAGAACTTTATCTTTGGTCCTGTTAACAGCACACATGATTTTGAACAGCATATATACCCTTTATGCACTTTAATATCCTAAGTTCGACCTCTAGTGTGCACACGTGATATTTTTTTTAAGTTCTGTGGTATCAAACAAGGCGACTTGGTCGAATGTGTGTGTGTGTGTGTGGTAGGGGGGTGGGACTGAGTCCAGGCTCCAAAATACAGATCGCGGTTTCAATTCCCTCAAGACACCGAATGCTTCACTATAAAATATAATCGGTTCTATAGTCGTCCCCTGAGCCGTCTTATCCTTTAGGTTCAGTAGGTCCTGCGCCCCCCGCCCACCGTGTCTAGGGCCCACAGTCACTGTCTTCCGCCCCCCCCCCACTTCGCTACAAATCTAGGTCAATGATTTCAAGAATTGAAAAAATATTACGGTAAAAATAGCCCCTTGAGGCAAGTAGACCACCACCTACAGATGATCTAAAACCGTGAAAAATATTTCGGCAATGATACATCCCAATCGGGGAAACTAACTTTAGTGGCACCCGGGGTGGAGTCTTAGTGTGCCGCCCAATTTTTGTATAAAAAAAAGGTATGGCAGTGCTGAGAAAGCCGCCCCCCCCCCCCCGGTTCTAAGCAAAGTAAGTGCCGTCCATGACATACATCCACCCGACTTGTTAAGCCAACGTAATTCCGTCCACTGCCTTTTTTTAATTTGCTATCTACCATAACCCATATAACTTATACAACTTTACTCCAACTCAAAAAGTTAACATGATTCTTCAGTAGAATGAACCCCCCCCCCCTTACCTTTTTTTTTCCCCATGTGTGGGTTGCCCAGAAAAAGGATTAATTATGTCATGATAGTTCTGATTTCAATTATCTTCTGCTGTTGAGAACTTAATTTATAACAATGTTCTACATACATTGGTCAAGGCCGTAGCTAACTAGTATATTAAAGAACTTACACATGTACACACAATGAAAGAGTGAGCATGTGATACTGTTATAAAGGAAGTTCTGGACAAATATCTCTTTCATTAAAAAACAACAACAAAGAAACAGCCCATGAAAATATTTGTTGTAATATTACAAAATCTCATCATTTAGAGAATCTTAGATACAATAAAAACATTGACAAATGGTCGCTTTATTTACTTTATATGTTATTACCATGATTGGTTCCCAGGGCTGGATTGACTATTCGGCTAATAAGCAGTGCCGATTATTAAGTCACACGTACAGAGACTAAATAGATATATCTTACAAATGTATTTCACCATGATGACATTATTGCGGTGTGATGAACAATCCGCAACATTCTAAAAAAAATACTAAAATTCGCCTAGTTTACTTTCTGGCAACTATTTTAACCCAGAGCCCGTCTTTTGCTCTTGTCATCGACTTGTACAGTTTGAAAGGGTACACTGTCTTGTGTGTAGAAACTGGCGTGTATTTTTGAAGGAATGTCGCTATAGCAACCTTCAATTCCAACATGGCCAGTCTCATGCCGATACAGTTACGGGGACCCTGGCCAAACGGCAGGAATGAGTAAGGATGTCTGGATTTTTTGTTCTATTCGCTAAATCTTTCTGGATTAAACTTGTCCGGCTCTGGCCAGACGTCAGGGTCGTGGTGGATGGCGTAGACGGGGATGACAACGACCATGTCCTTGGGGAAGTGGACACCGTCTATGTCCACGGACTCTACGCACCTCCGGTCAACGATGAAGCCCGGCGGGGCTATCCGCACAGCTTCGTTGATGCACATCTCCAAGTAATGGAGGTCTTGGACGCTATCGTAGCTAGGGGACTCACTGCCGAGTTTTGCGTCCACCTCGTCATGGGCTTTGCGGCAGCATTCCGGGTGGACGGCCAGGAGAAATAAGGTGAAGGACATGACGGTGGACACTGTGTCTAGGCCAGCGAATATAAAAATGAGTGACTGCGCCTGAAACGATGCAAAATTTAAAGGTAAGGTTTCAGCAAGATGACTAAATGTATTGGCCAGGTGACTAAATGTATTGGCCAGGTGACTACATGTATGGGTTAGTACACTAAATGTAGAGACTAGGTGACTAAATGTAAGGGTTACTTGAATAAATGTAGCGACTAGGTGATTAAATGTAAGGGTTAGTTGACTAAATGTGAGGGTTATTGGACTTAATGTAACGACTATGTGACTAAATGTAAGGGTTAGTTGAATAAATGTGAGGGTTAGTTAAATAAATGTGAGGGTTAGTTGACTTAATGTAACGACTAGGTGTCTAAATGCAAGAGTTAGTTGACCAAAGTAAGGGTTTGGGTACTAAATGTAAGGGTAAGATGATTAAATGTAAGGGTTAGGTGACTAAACTTATGGGGAGTAGGTGAAATTAAACACTTTTCATTTGTATTGGGTTTTAAAAGTTATTGTCATTTAATATATAAAAACTGTTTTTATTAAAAAAAAACGAACTAAATTACAGCTATATTTTATTTATTTTTTTAATAATAGAATTAAAATTATTCAAATGTCAACCGCTAAGTATTCCAGGCAAAAAGATTAAGCGCTAAAACAAATGGCGTAATATATTACACAATGTATAATTTTTTTTTTTTAAAGAAAGTTTTTTTTTCTTAAATTTCATATTGCTCTTAACGAGGGAAAATATAATATAATTGGGGGAGGGTGGTGATTTAACGTAAACGTCGTGAAATGGTCGACAAAATAACAATAATCGTATCATTGTTAATCTCCAATTACAGCCTCAAACTAGTAGCGATATAGCGAATATGAAAATTTGTTAAACTACACTTTATATGTGTTTAATTAAATCAGTGTAATAATAATAAAAAAACAAAACAAACAAACAAAAAAAAAAACAATACTTACGTGAATGTCCGACCTGGTCAAAGGTTCCCTCACGGTTGACTCATCATCCTTCTCCGCGTTCATCACCAGATCCAAGAAATCGTTGATTGTACCCTCGGTCCCCTCTCGTTTCCTGTCTTCAATGGCGGCGTCCACCGTGTCCACCAGATACCGCATCGATCTCTTGTTCATCACCGACAGGCCTAACGCTGAAAACAGACTTTTGAGCTTGGGGAACAGGAAGAACAACGGCATCAGCAGGAGATTCGGCTTGACGACTTTCCCAGCCTCGGAGGCGAACCTATTCTGAGGGTCTGTCAGGGAGCTGACGTCCAATCCGAAGGCTATACTGGCGATGACGTCCAAGGCGAACTGTCCGCTCAGTTCCCTCAGCTCCACGTCTTCCCCGCGTTCTTGTTTCAGTTTCAGCTGCCGCAGGAGGATCTGGACGTTCCGCTGAATGTGAGGCGACATTTTCTTGATCCTCCCCGAGGTGAAGGTGGGGCTCACGGCGGCCCGCACGCGTTTCCAGTGCTCCCCTTTCAAATTCAGGAGGTTGTCCGAAACGGCGGCTCGTACTCGACCGTGGCGGACCTGTCCACAAAGCTGTTGAAATGTTTGACCATCACGTCCTTGACCAGATTTAGCTCACAGATGACCAAAGATGGAGAGTTGAAAGTGAACCAGCCAAACACCTGCGGAATTAGCAACATTCTAAAAAAAATACTAAAATTCGCCTAATTCAAGTAATTGACACAAGCAGAAAACTAAGTTTACACGTGCAAAACTATTATGACAACAATTAAACTATTGGGTGGATGCAGAGCCGCAAACATAATTCGCATGCTACATTTCACAGGTTTAAACTCAAGCAGCTACAGTTCACGGGTTTAAACTCAAGCCGCTACAGTGCACAGGTTTAAACTCAAGCCGCTACAGTTCACAGGTTTAAACTCAAGCAGCTACAGTTCACAGGTTTAAACTCAAGCCGCTACAGTTCACAGGTTTAAACTCAAGCAGCTACAGTTCACAGGTTTAAACTCAAGCCGCTACAGTTCACAGGTTTAAACTCAAGCTTTTAAATCTAAATTAAACGTCAAATTACGATTCTTAAATAAACAGAAAACCTTATTTTAAACCCGGGCAAAGCCGGGTACTTGCAACTATTTTAAAATATGCCACAACAACTTTCAATAATGTGATTACTGTAAAATGTAAATTAATTATAATTTCTTTCAATTATTAAATTTAAGAAATAAATCAAATGAATTATGAAAATGAAAATGGTACATATAAACTAAAATGAATTACAAAGTTAAAAAAGTTAAACAAAGTTAAAATTTTAGGGGGGGGGGCAGACTGGAAATTTAAGGGGGGGGGCGCCGCCACCCCTTAAAAGTTTTAGGGGGGGGGCCTCTGCCACCCCCTGCCCCCCTCCTGCTCCGCCGCCAGTGCATGTACCAGGTAATTAGTTTGATATTAGTCCAAAAAGAAGCAATTTTACAATTAACATCCATGATAGCACATATCTTTGTTTGAGATAAGATGAAACTGAATTGTGTTAGATAGATATTAAATCTATCTCTCAATAAAAAGCTTTTAATTATGTTAGGGCTGTAAGTTAATCTTAAGAATTCTGTTTTTTTTTTAACTTAGCTTATTTTTTAATTAAGAATTTCTGCTGTGTGAATCATTCTCAAACTTGTACGTTTCTGACCAACTATGACAACAGTTATGGTTTCGTGACCAACTATGACAACAGTTGTGATTTCGTGACCAACTATGACAACAGTTGTGGTTTCGTGACCAACTATGACAACAGTTATGGTTTCGTGACCAACTATGACAACAGCAGCCCCGTAGCCAAGGGGGGGGGGGCACTGGGAGCGTGCACCCCCTGCTAGGTGTGGAGTGCCCCCCCCCCCGCTTAAAAAAGAAAAAGAGGAAAAAATAAAGAAAAAGTAACTAAAATGAGAAAAACTGCCCCCTTGCTGGGTATTGGTGCCTCCCTGCTAACTTTGACCTGGCTACGGACCTGGACAACAGTTGTGGTTTCGTGACCAACTATGACAACAGTTGTGATTTTGTGACCAACTATGACAACAGTTGTGGTTTCGTGACCAACTATGACATCAGTTGTGGTTTCGTGACCAACTATGATAACAGTTGTGGTTTCGTGACCAATATGTCAACAGTTGTGGTTTCGTGACCAACTATGACAACAGTTGTGGTTTCGTGACTCACCTGAAAAATAAACTAAGATAAAAGAAATAAAATAAGATATAAAGATTTCCTTTCTGCAGATTGGTGACCCACTTGTAACTCGACTACGATCCACCAGTGGGTCGTAACCCTCACTTTTAGAACCACTGCTTTATTATTATACTATCATCGCAAACATATTTAAGACCTGCTAGCTAAGCTTATCACAGTTCTTGCCACTTACTGACTGTATTTATTGATTTCATGATAATACTACAGCACAGACAAATAAATAGTGGTAGTGGGGGAATGGAGGGGGGGGGGTTAGTTCACGATACGCCTACTTAATAAAAGATAGGCAAACTTGATTCATTTTAAAACAACAGCTTATAAAACTAAAATGGTGCTTCACTAAGGCAATTTACAATACCGTACACCGAGGAATTCGCTCACTATTTGAACAAGTAAACATTATTATCCTTACCTTATTCTGTTTGTACTTAGAATACAGCTGAACCTGGGCACCGAACACACCATGTTTGATTCCCAGATGGAAGTGTCCCAGGATTGAGGTAGGGGGCGATTCAACCCCCATCTGTCTGAAGATGTTGTGGTTGGAGGTCAGCAGGTGTAGGCCCAAAAGCAGGAGCGTCACAGCAAAGAGAACACAGATGACTGCAGTGCTCACCTCCATGTTGATTTGCTAAAATAGTGATTGAAATTTGCGATTTTAAAAAAAGGTTCAAATGGAAAACTGCAGCTTTAGTGCAAAACAAGCGTGATTTAATAAACAAAATCTGCAACAATACTTAATATATCAACAAACACAATATATGCTACATCACTTTATAGGCATATATCAACAATCACAATATATGCCACATCACTTTATATATCAACAATCACAATAGATTTAACGAGCACACGTTGTTTGATAAAACAATCACGAATTACAACTATGGCCCACAGTTGATTCCGTCGGTCAGTGATTCATTTTTTTTTTTTGTGAATGTTTTATTTCTAAACACTCGGTTTACACATATTTGTTTAAAGTGTTGATACACAGGGAGAAGGTAACGTTATTTTTTTAAAACACGTTACTCGTTATTCCAGGCAAAGGTACACAGAACATTGTAAATAGGTCATCCATGCACACTGTAATAGGATTGGTGTGTGTGTGTGTGTGGGGGGGGGTTTAACTAGTATTATTATCGGCAAATGTTTATTTTTAAACGAAGGGAAATACTTTATGCAAGTATTGGACCAAAGATAACAAGTCTGATATTAAGAAATATTTTATTATGTGCATATTAGGATGAAAAGCCACCAAAGGGACGGAACATGGTTGTCATAACTAGGGCCCGATTTACCACCCGGGATGCCGAGGATATCCCCGGCACTGAGAACTGTCATCCCCGGCTCTGCTTTAGCTAATATATCCCTGTCGGGGATGAAACCATAGACATTTATCCCCGGCTCTGCAGAATTTTTTTTTCATCCCCGGCACTGTTATTTTTTCTTAAATCGAGCACTGGTCATAACAGGGAAAACGCGTTAATGGGGACCATACTCCAATCACTCAAAATAATGAAACAGTTATTCTGCGAATACTCATTTCAGACGTATCCCATAAGTATCATTCGCATTTTTAAAGGATTTGTGCTTTCTCACTGACCTATAAATTTACTTTTAGATTTGTGAAAATGCTTTATAGATTTTGTTTGCTGAGATCAGTAATAGATGTGGCTTTAGATATCCACATGAAGAGGTAGTGTATAACTGTGGATAATACCAGACCCAATAAAAATAAAATGTGTACGCCGATTAAATAGTTCACGCTTGACGAGGCATCGATCCGATGTAAATCACTAATAAATTAAATCAGGTACTGCAAGCCAGTGCCGTCACTAGGGGGGCAGAGGCGTACCCAGGGTGAAGGAGGGAGGGGGTCCATATTTGAAAGTTCCCCCAAGCCCCAGCTTGAGGGGGGGACACATTTTTTTTACATTAAATATTAAGTACATTATCTCAATTCATGGTGTCTAATGTCAAAATGCAGGTTTCCCCACCCACCCCAACGAAGCCAAGCCCCCCGGGCCCCCAAATCCCTAGGTTCGGTACTGACTAGGGGTGTGCTGGCCGTACGGGCAGCATCGGTTGACACCAACCATAGTGACGCCACTGGTGTAAGCTGCTTGTAAACACTTTTTAATTGACACACACACACAATATTCATATAAAGGTAATGCCATTATTATGAGGTGTTTTTTTTTTTAAAATATGGAATAAACATCTATTTTATTTTAATCACGATGTTCACTTTTTTCAAATGAATAAAGTAAACAATAATAATCTACGCCTCCCTCCCTCCCACCCATCTATCATTACTGCCTCCCACCTTCCCTCTGCTCAAGTTTTTGTCGAAAAGAGTAGGCCTGCTATTTCACACATTTACTTCAATTGTAACAACAATTAATAATGAGAATGGATATTCAACTATTGTTTAAAAAAAGTTACTGGACATAAGTCTTTAAAGATATTAATAAATAGCCATTGTCTATCATTACGATTGTTTTTTATTTTTCTAAAAGCTGAAATGGATTCTTCCTTTTTGAAAATATAGTTAATGAAACTGAGATCCAATAGACATAAACAAAGGAAGATTTTTTTTCTTTTCTCTTTAAATTTAGAATAAAATGTAATGTTCTTTTTTTTCTGCCTTTCAAGTTTCATGTTTCTACCCATAAAGTTAGAATTGTATCAAGACAAAGACAAATAAAAAAAAAACAATAGAAAAGAGAATAGGCCTGTATTATAGAAATATGATGTTAATGTACAGTGTATTCATTTTTTTTATAAGTAACTAACGTAGACAGATGCACGTTAGTGTAAAGCCACACCCCCACCCCACCCCCACTCTTTCTCCCCAACCAGACAACTCACTTTCATTTTCAAATGGCCTAAGTAGAACAAAATCTATTTTGTAAGATAATGAAATCTGTAAAATAAATATAACATTTCTGTTGGTATGTGGGGGTGGTGGGGGGGGGCAGAGAGTGAGAAATTAAATGTATCCGGACTACTCGACATTCGGCCATACCCCATTTGAGAATTGGCTTGATACGGTACTTTATTTGTTTGCTTTACACAGGAGGTATACACAGAAAAAAAACAGGTATACAGGCATACAGAGGAAAAAAAACAGGTATACAGAGAAAAAGACAGGTATACAGATATACAGAGAAAAAAACAGGTATACAGGTATACACAGAGAAAAAAAACAGGTATACAGGTATATAGAGAAAAAGACAGGTATACAGATATACACAGAGAAAAAACAGGTATACAGATATACACAGAGAGAAAACAGGTATACAGGTATACAGAGAAAAAAAACAGGTATACAGGTATACACAGAAAAAAAACCAGACAAGGGTAGTCCGAAGAGATGATCTCTAGCGAAATTCCGACAGGGGACAAAAGTATCTCATGACAACCCCAACTTCCGATTAAAAAACAACAACTCCGTATTATTTATTTAGTACAACTAAACATATACTGTACTACAACAAAAAAAGGGACAGAAACTATTCCTTTAAAAATGTATGGTATGATTCTTAGGGTCGCATTGTTTTTAATTGAATATATGATGGATGACTAAATACAGCTATATTTGAAGTTTGAATAAGGAATTTTGAAGGAATTTGTTTAGAAATCTACTTTTTTTTAAAATAACGTCTGACTTTTATAAGGGATTTTTAGAAGATGAAATGAGAAAATTGTTTAACTCATCCCCTTTTCATAACGAAAAAATATTTTTTTAATGACATATTTTTCTTGCGGTGTTATTGTGGCATGTTTTCCCCCGATTAATCAAACCCTCACTTTATTTCATTAGATCTGTTGGCCTATACAGGTGTGTTCCAAGTGAGATATAAACTTCTGATGGTTGTATGACATTAATGCACATACGGGAACCAAAATGTCAATCAAAGTTTACCCAAATAATTTCGTTCGTTTTACATAATAGTATTTATATAAACATTGCCTGTATGAAGTGTTTAAACCATTTCTTTGACCAACGATATTCATCTCCCTAACGCATTTTATTTTTATAAATGACCTCATCCTTGACCCATGAAATAGAAAAGAAAAAAAGAGAGGAAAGTTTTCTTCAGTCAACGGTAATAAAAAATGTTTTAAACATGACCCAAATAATTGTCACCTCATGACCAAGTACATACATCCAAGTGCTTACATTGTACTCATATTAAATACTCCTGAATATCCCAGGATAGGTCGATTTCCCGGTATGTATTTCAATGAGCTGAAATTCAACCAGGATCCCGCTATTCCGGTAGAGAAACCTTTTTGATGGAAGGGAAATGTAATATACCATGTATTTTGTTTCGTTCCTGTTATGGAGATGCAGTAACACTTGCGTTGATGTTCAATGTGAGATGCGCAGAGCGAACAAAGTAATCGTCAGGGTCCCTGTAGTCTCACTGAGAAGTTTCTAGATAATGATGCAGTTCATACATTTCTTTCAACATTTTATTGAAGTATAGGTGGCATCTTATGCGTTTTCTTGTGTTATATCCCATCAGCAATACATGTATGCAGTTCATCTTTACACAATGTGCCAGACTAATGAAATAAATAAATTAATTCATTTTTGATTCCGGAGTCGCGCGGGAATTCTTGGATTATGTAGGTTTTTAGAGCATTTTCGAAAAAAAATGCTCTATTGTCCCCGTTTTGTCTGTCTGTCTGTCTGTCCGTCATCACCCTAGATCTCAACAACCATAAGTCCCAGACCCATGATGTATATATCATTTTGTAGGTCTTGGCCTGCCATGTGTGCAGCAAAAGTTCATTTCGCGATAGGACTTCTGAGGCCGGGCTTCAGGGCTCCTAAGGGGCTTATATATATTATATATAGCCCCATTCTACACCTTGTACGTTCAATAACCCATTCATTTGGTGCGAAATACTGCAGCACGTAGTTTCACCAAGATTTATTAAGAAACTACAATTTCGAATGTTTTCAATTATGAGTCCTATTTCAGTAACCACAAACCACTTGTAGTTAGATTTAAGAGAAAATAATTTTTTTTCAAATATAAAGAAATGTCTTTATAATATTTTTTTTACAGATATATGCATTACACAATTGAATTTATAAACATTTCCAAAATTTACAAATATTTACTGAAAGCTAACAAACGTACTGATACATAACATGAAAATGCGCTAAAACGCCCTATGTCCAGAATGGAACAGGCTTAATTGCTTGTTTTTTAAAATGTGAAAATTGTACAGAAACACTTTTAGAAACTGTACATAACAATGATGTCATGCTTTAGCTAGCCATTCTTGTTTATGTAAGAAGCAGGTTTATCGTTTGACTGAACGAGATAATTCTCATTTCAGCTTCAAAAAAAAAAAAGCTGGTGAAATGTGTATTGTAAAAATTAAAGTTCCCTTAGCCCTAACGGGCCATCGGGGCAGATGACGTGTAGAATTCATCGTGTGCTTAGCACAATGCCCAGCCGCCTTTACTTCTCCAACTTAAGTCGGGTACCCCTTTAAAGCTGGGTGGACTTGTGGGACAACTTTGTACCAAATTTCATCTGGAAAAATTCCATTGGCCTTACCGAGGATCGAACCCAGGACTCTCAGGTCGAAAGTCGAGTATCGAGTGGCTCTCATACGAAAAGCTAATATACTGCAAATGTTAAGCGGAAAAAGTTTAATTTTCCATAAATAGAACTCAAAAAAAAAAAAAGATTTGAGATACCCTGCTCTAAATTATTGCAACCAATCAAATCCTAACTGCTACACGTAATTGACCACGACTTAGATAACACTCAATATATCATGCACATTGTAATTTTGTGGAGAAATTAGTAATAATAGCATTACCGAAATGAGCCATAGTAGCATTACCGAAATGAATCATAGTAGCATTACCGAAATGAGTCATAGTAGCATTACCGAAATGAGTCATAGTAGCATTACCGAAATAAGTCATAGTAGCATTACCGAAATGAGTCATAGTAGCAATACCGAAATGAGTCATAGTAGCATTACCGAAATGAGTCATAGTAGCATTACCGAAATGAGTCATAGTAGCATTTGCGAAAAAAAGTCATGAGTCATTATATTTCATTACATTCATGAAAATCTTTAAGTTGCATTCTTACATTGTAACGTAGAGATGCTTTTTAAAAAATCCAAATTTAAATGAAAACCTTCCTATTCTATAGTCTCCTTACCGAGAGCAGAAGTTATAACAACTGATAGTGCAACTGATAGCACAACTCACAGTACAACTGTTAGTACAACTGATAGTAAAACTGACAGTATAACTGATAGTACAACTGATAGTAATAAGTATAACTGATTTACAGCTGATAGTAAACTGACAGTATAACTGATAGTACAACTGACAGTACAACTGATAGTACAACTGATAGTACAACAACTGATTGTACAACTGACAGTACAACTAAGAGTAGCAAGGAATGTCTGCATACTATACGAGAGCGAAAACCACAATTAGAATCCACCAATGAATAAAAATCGGACATTGTGAGACTTGTGTCGATTATTGTAATGAAATTGATGTCAGATGTGGTTAGGGTGCATTTTGATGTTTAACTAAACACATTCCAGCAGTAGCTTAGCTAGCGATAGCGGAGTAAGGGCTGGACTTATATAAAAAAAAATTGATGAGACATTAAGTACCCCCCGTGGGAAAGGAGATGAGAGGGGGGTGTGGGGGGGGGGTCAACTGCCTCTCCCCCTCCCCACAATCGGCTGTGACAGTTTAACAAAACAGCGCCTTGACAATTTCTTAATGCAATATCATTATATTTGTGTGCTATAGCTATCTCTCGTTTCATCATTATATGTGTATGCTATAACTATCTCTCGTTTCATCATTATATTTGTGCACTATAGCTATCTCTCTTTTCATCATTATGACTTGGGCCTTTTTTTTTATTCCATCTCATTTGGAAGAACCAAGACATAGTGGAAACAATTTTTTTCAGAATGGAGAGATTAAAAAAGAATGTTTACTTTAAATCTATAATGAAATATCGCATCAAGGGTGGTTGGCTTAAAGACGATAATGAAAATCTCGTTGATTTATTGTTACTTTTTTTTATTGCTTTAGGAATCTAACATCCATTGTTATCATTGATATGCAGTGGTGCAACCAGCAAAAAATGCTGGGGGGGGGGTCACATATAGAAAAAAGACAGTTTACATAGTAAAATATGCATGATGATTTGGTCTGGGGGGGGGGGCTAAAGCTCCCCTTGCCCTTCCCCCCCTGGTTGCGCCACTGTTGATATGTGCACGTTGCAATATACTAAACAGGCTAAAAAGTTGGAGGCAGTTAATTTAAACCATTTTTAATGTCAATATATTGTTTAAAAAAGACTAATGGCATCCTAATTAGTATTATAGACTAATTGCATCAAATTTTAATAGCAAACAGTGTATACGTAAATAAAGATTAAATAACCTAAGTGGAAGTCAGAACGGAAATGAAAAATGCCGACCAACGCAAGTGCAAAAATATTTGCTAAAATTGGTGAAAATGTCGACCACAGCTAGCAGCTAAATAATTGCCCCCCCTCCCCCCACCCCTCCATAGTGACGCCCTACTTTAAAGTATAGTATGCAAAATGAAAGCAAATTATTTTCATTTTTTTTTCTAGACGATGCGATTGACTCGTGTAAAGACAGATGCGGTGAGTTCTCTCCCCTGCCGTGTTCCTGTGACCACAAGTGTTTAGTCTACAACTGTTGTGAAGACTTTGACACACAATGTCCACATTTAAAACAGACAATGCCTTCTTACTACACAAGACTAATGTAGTCGTACGTACAATGTGTCTCAGGTGTGTTAGTTATTGCGAGCTGCCCCAGTGAAATACAAGGATCCAGACTTGTAAAAAGAGAGACACAGAAACAATACAACGAAAGTGTGTTTGATATTTTTACTCCAAATAAAACGATAGCTCAATATTTGGTCCGTGCAATTATAAGTAAAGCTCCGGTAACTGACCTGTCCAGCGGTTTCAATTTTATCAACCTGTCCGTCTACCACTGTTACAAAGGAAATACATCGACTTCCCTTGTTTGGCGCACAACGTTTCTGTATGATGATCTTTATAATAGAAGGCAATTGTTAATTGAGTACGTACATCCCAGCCACGCAGCACGAAAAGGTGACAAACCATTATGTTTAGAATCAATCGAAGGTACAACAAGTATAGGTACAACAAGTATAGGTACAACAAGTATAGGTACAACAAGTATAGGTACAACAAGTATAGGTACATGTGCGGATAACAGCTCCAGTTCTGATACGATTTCAAATTGCACCAAGTTTTTGTCTTTTGTTTATTATGATCAAACTGTGTACAACAACAAATATTGTGCTGAATGTAACAGAAAAATTACAGTTTATGTACTAAGCTATAAATCTTGGCTAATGGCAGTATCCTTTAAGAATGGTTTCCTTTTCCATGCCATTGCGTCGTTCGAAAAAGAACAAATGAATATTGTATTCGATTATCAAAGCTCTCCATGGGTAAAATTAGAATGTCCGTTAAAACAGAGCAGCTCACTTACCGGAGATGCTGATTGTGATTGAGGAGCACGTTGTTCAATTTGAACGTCGCAGTACCTTCCTCTGTCTCGCCATCCATTAAACCGTTTATGATCCAACTGGCACAGTTTATACGCTGCTACCTGGTCGCAGGTGGTATCATGGACGTTCTAAATCAGTGGAATCTTTCAGTAATAAACGATTTTAAACATTCTAAACAGACTTTTTATCTGTTAGATATGCCTATGTATTTACATCACCTTCCGTACACTGTAGACACAATAGACACATTAATTGGGCAACTATTAGTATTGGTAGATAGAGATATCAGCGAACAAGCATTCGGCCTTCCAACCGCTGTCAACAGTAGCGTGCACATCTGTTTTGTTGTCTACAGTTCAAATGTGCTAACGTACGTGGAATTTACCGAATTTCGATGTAGGGCTACTGTTCAAAACCTAAGCGATGCCGAAAGAAGGGAAGTAAACGACGCAACGTCAACGTGTCCCTTAGGCAGCGGCCTGGCATCCGCCATTTACCATCGTCAAATAATTTTGTTTGAATATTTTGTTATCGTTATTGCTGTACTGATGACTAAAAATTGAGAGACCAGCAGACACTTCTCTAAAGCAGCTAAGTTTAATTCGACACACCGACACACACCAAACGAACAAATGTAAATAGTAATCAAGCTATAAAAGTTATCAGTACCATCACAACTATCAAAGTTATCAGCAGGGCCGCTTTATCCGCTAGGCACAGTAGGCACTGTGCCTCGGGCCTACGGACTTTTCAAGGGCCTACGAATGCCAGAACATAAAGTGAAAACAAGTTCAGAATGCAAGTAAAATTTAAATAATGTTTATATTAAAGTAACTATATATAACCGTGTGAAATGAGCACTAGAGCAAGTCAAGCTGCAGCGTTGTAGATCTGTACATTACAGTATGTTACCTTTTCGGCTCTTTGACTTAGCAAAGTCGCATATGACATCCTCAAATGTCATTTCCCTCATCAAATCCTTTTCAATTGAAAGTAATGCATGGAGGATAGTCGATTTTTTCACATCGTTGACCGAAGATACGTTTTTATCTTTGAAAATATGTAAAATGAAATCGGGGAAGGCCTACGACTTTGAAAGTGCCTAGTGCCTACGAGGACCTTAAATTGGCCCTGGTTATGGTGTGGATGAAAGTTGGGCACTAAAAACAAACCGTCTAGAGCAAGCAAAAAAAAACATTATCCCAAGATTCGAAAAACAACATTTAAACCCATTATTTAGATTATTTTAGATCACATAATATATATGTAGACCTATATAAACTAAATACATATTCTATGATTAGATAACACAGGACAATAGCCAAAAAATCGTCAGGGGTTTTTCAACTGATTTAGACTAATTTTGGTGTTCTGAGTCCGAATATCACATTGATTTTGCTCGGTCAGGTCAACTTCTTGAGCTGCAGCCATAAACCTACCTGACGAGCTATACGTATTCTAATATCAGGGGTTCCGAGTTCAATCAATTCTCTAAATTAGCTGCATAAAAATTAGCAGCAATATAATGACAATTATAAAAACAGAGATAATTATATTTTATTTATAAATCATCAATCTGGATTTTTACTTGATTATTTAATGCATCAGCACTTGATTGGGCACAGCCTCCAGTACCCTGATCTTCCATCTGCCCGTCGCCCAGCTGCTCTCTGCGAAGAAATTCCTGTACCAGCTTTCAGAGATCTTCCTGACAGCGACGATGAGGCCACCACGTTAGACGAGGGAAGAGATGGTCCGCAGCCGTTCTCACAATGTGAGCTTAATGATCTGGTTCGGGATCTCAGCTTGTCGAATAACTCCTCCGAGCTGTTGGCTTCCAGACTCAAATAGAAAAATCTACTTGGCAAGGACGCGCGTATCACCTTCTTCCATAGAAGGCATGAGGACTACATGGGCTACTTCTGCCAGGAGGAAGACCTTGTGTACTGCCGAGATGTCGCCGGGCCTCTTGATAAACTCGGCGGTCCTCAATACGATCCGAGAGATTGGCGACTCTTTATTGACAACTGCAAGCGATCTTTGAAGTTTGTACTTCTCCACAACGGGAGTCAGTTCGCCTCAATCCCTCTTGCGCACTCCACAACTCTTGAAGAGAAATATGAAGAAGTGAAGTATGTGCTTGACCCTTGAACTCTGAACTTTTTGTTTTACGTAACGCTCATTGTTATACTAATATTATGATAATTATGCTAATCAAATTTGGTGGATAAATAAAAACTGAATGAATTTGAATACGATGACTTTTATTTCTTGAGTAAAACGGAAAAAAACGCATGCTGATGATCCGCAAAAATGTGCTTTTTTACAAAAAAAAAAAACGATTTTTTTTTTTTAAATTTCTTTAGCAAAAATCCTTACCCGATTGAGCAAAACCAAGGTCATTTTCGGACTCAAAAATTAAAATTAGTCTAATTCAACTGGAAAACCCAGGACGATTTTCAAAAAATATTTGTTTGTTGCCCAGTGTACTTAAAGGTTTTCAACCAATATATATATATATATATATATATATATATATATATATATATATATATATATATATATATATATGTTTGTTTGTGCATCAATGTTTAAGTAAAACGTATGATATTTAATTACATTCTAATCATTAGTAGTAGATTCTTTAATAATTCTCTTTTAACAGTATACTGACTCAATTGAAATAAACATCGTTTGTTTATTTATTTGTCTGGATTTTTTATTGTTTTTTTTTCAATTATTATCTGTTGTAATGTTGTATTTCGTTAAATTTGTTAACAATAAAAATGAAATCGAAACAGATTTTTAGCTCAATAAATAAAAAATATAGAAAATTAACGGAAAATTTAATGAATATTATTATTGTGACTGACTATAACCGCTTCTGTCTAAACCTGAATCAATTATGCAATTTTCGCAAAATCAAAATTATTTTTAGATATTCCATAGCTCATTAAAAAAACAATAAATTTAAAGCCAATATATATAAAGTGCAATATTCAAAATAATAAAAATTAATATGAAATAAATAAAAAAAAACAACAACACAGTAAATAAGAAACAAACATATTATATACTCCTCCTTCGCACGGCAGACGATGAGTTTGTTGGAGCAAAGTGTTGTTGTTGTCGTAAAAAAAACTCTTCTCAGAGAAGTTGAATAAAAAAAATAATGACATCGAAATACATAAAATTCGACGAAAACCGAAATAATTAATGAAACCTGAAACAAGCATTTATCTAACAGAATTGACTTCACATGATTCAGAAAGCTAATGAATCCGACAAAAACCGAAACAATTTTAAAAAATAAAATCTATGAATTAATTTCGCGTGTATTCATTTATGTGCATAAGGTGTGCGCAAATTTTGTTGCGTGTCTACTATATGTGCTTCTTACGACAGCTGATCTTAGTGAACGCATCGGTTAAGACAAACCAACGGAGTGAAATCAATGCTCAGTACCTTCTCAATCGCTATTGTATACATTCATGGACGTCTCATGCTCAACAATCAAATAACCAAGTCTATGTGTGTCTATGATAGGTTTCTAATAAAAATGTAGACCGGCCTTAATAAAACAACTTTATTACACTCAGGGACTTTCCCCATTAAGTAATTCAGATAATGATCAATATTTAATAATCCAGCAACGTATCATGATAAATTATAATGAGCTCAAATATAAAAAATATGGCGGATTTCGGAAACAATGATCAAGTGATGCCCTTTCTGTAAAATAATCAAGAGATTAGCATTCTGTAAAATGATCAAGTGCTGCGCAATCTGTAAAATGATCAAGTGCTGCGCATTCTGTAAAATGATCAAGTGCTGCGCAATCTGTAAAATGATCAAGTGCTGCGCATTCTGATTAATTTTTATTCCGCCGTTCAGCGCATTGAAATGCATCAACCATTTTAAATTAGAGATTAAAATAAAAGTCTATAGCCGACCTATTTTAAAATGTCCAATCATTTCATTTGAGTCCCTTCAACTAAATATCAAATGAAATACACTTTTAAACAACTACTTAAAGTGAAATATTACATGGCATGGTAATGACAATCAATATGACATTTATTTCAACTTCACCAAAACAAAAACTTTTAGGAAGAAAAGACAAAAGTCATTGTCTATTTACACAAAGAATGGTTTAAAAAAAAAACTGTGCATCCTGTTCAAAAAGATGAAATTCCTTCTCTGCATCATTTTTTATTCATAAAACCGAAATTCTATGGACGACACATAGAAAGAGTAATTTTTAAAATGTTGTTTTCATTTTTTTAAATAGGTCAGACATAGAAACCTTGTTTTTTTTTCTCGACTACTTCTTTCTCCCTTTTCAAATATGGTGGTGGCATTGCCATCAGTTTAAAGTATATTGTATGGAGACCAGTGTAAATTATATTTAATTTTTTTTTATAAAAAGCGGAATTTTATATGTTTTCATTTATGTGTGGTGTTTATTTTATGTGTATGTGTGTGTGTGTTGTGTGCGTGTGTGTGTGCTGTACTGGTTTGGCTGATGAAAACACAACTTCTTCCAGACAATTCAACCACAACTCGCTATATTTCATACAAACCCACATTTCATTAAAAATTCCCGCGAGCCACATACACTTATAATATCATATATTTATTTTCGAAAACAAGATAGAGTATTTAATTTCCGTTGCAAAATAATATATATTTTTTTATTTTATATGTTAAGGGCGTGGCAAAACGTAAGGCACTATTCACATATTACGTAACCCAAAAAAAATCTGATAGAAAAATTATCTTGCCTCCTCTATACAAGAACATTATATATCAAAATACAGAGTCATCTATTTATATACAAATATGTTTCATCCACCCTGTTCGACGATCATTTTAGAATCTATGCAATTTTTACAATTTAATTTACCAAAATAATGTTTATTATGTAACACAACTTAAAACCATCACATTTTTCTTAACGGGTCATACACAAACCGGACCACCCCCACCCACTCTGAAGCTTTGCGTAATATGTGAATGGCCCCTGGGTATGTAAATAGTAACGGCCTGACTAGACTCCCAGTCATATATTAGGTTCGTCCACAAAACCAATCTAGTCGGAAGTCTACTGTATTATTTGCCTTACCGGTATTTCACAATAATCTGACTTTAGTTGATAAATTTATCTGGTCAGTAGACTACTGTATGGTTTCCGTTAACTTTATTTCACAATAATCTCACTTTAGTTAATACATTTATCTGGTCAGTATGGTTTCCGTTAAATTTATTCCACAATAGTCTCACTTTTGTTGATACATTTATCTGGTCAGTAGACTACTATATGGTTCCCGTTAACTTTATTCCACAATAATCTCACTTTGGTTAATACATTAATCTGGTCAGGTATCTAGTGTATGGTTTGCCTTAATTGTATTCCACAATAATCTTACTTATTAATCTTATTGTAAGATCTACATATTAATGCTACTGGTCGGATACTTTATACTGGGTGACCCTCGAAAAAGTGGCCCGGCTCCCTGCTGAAATGCCCCGGTCTGCACTGTTTACAGAAGTTGTTGGAAATGATCTCCTTGTAAGTCAATGCATTTTTGAGCGCGCCGTAACATGTCGTAAACGCGAAGAAACTCTTCGGAGTCAGTTCTAGGAATTTCATTACGAATATTGTTCCTCGAGTCGGCTGGGCATCGTTCTGTGTACAAAGATTCCAACAGCGCACCACCTTTTGTAAACCTTTCTATGTCCCATCATGACATCGCCGTTTGTAAACCTTTTCTACGTGCCATCATGACATCTCCTTATGTAAACCTTCACTATGTGCCACCATGACATCTCTTTATGTAAACCTTTTTCTATGTGCCATCATGACTTCTCCATTTGTAAATCTTTTCTATGTGCCATTATGACATCTCCATTTTTAAACCTCTACAACGTGCCATCATCATATCACCACCATTCAACGTTTAATGCAATATTACCATTCTGCCCCCTCCCCCTTCCTACATTACCCCGGAGCCAATATAAAAAAAAAAACGACTTTAATTTCAATAAGGTATTTTATTATCGTTGCTGTAATGGAAGAACATGAACACTTCCATCATGGGTTTCACAATGACATGCTCAGAGGGGCTAGCAAAGCAATCGATGCGCCATATTCTCCAGTCTAACGTTTGCGAGTTAATGTCTTTAAATCTTCACAGTGAAGTGTCGCGTACATTCTGTCACAGTTATCGAATCTGTCACAGCTATTGAAAAAAAAAAGGTAAAGCTCATTACAGTTATTTATATCAATAAATATTTACTTATACAAGAAGTGTTTTCTACACGGATTAGCCTCACTCAAGATTCTGTTTACACTAGTCCGGCTTGAAACTGACTCTTCATACTGCTATTGTTGAATCTTATTCATGATTTGTTGTTGCAGTGGCGTACCTGGGGGGGGGGGGGGGGAAGCGGTGGGTGCGGTCCGCACCGAGCGGCACTTTTTATTACTTTTTAGGGGGGGGGGGCGGCAAAAATGTATAGATTAAATTGAAATACCTAAATGAGAGGGCGGCAAAATCGTCTTCCGCCCTGGGCGGCCGATACCCACGCTACGCCACTGTGTTGTTGTATTTGTTGGACACGAGTCTAGACCGATGTAATAGACTGAAATAGTTTTGTTCTACTCATTATGACTTATTGTCAGGTCTTCCTTTTTTGTCTTGATGAAGTTGATATATGGATTAATATTTTAATCATATTTAAGAAATGTATGTCCGACCGAATAAGGAACTTAGGGTTATTCCCCCGGATAACGCATTCTAATTGACAGTGATAAACTGCATTGAATTATGTTTTTGACAAGGTAAAAGGTTAAAAAAAAGGTATTCAACTTGTCACAGTTAATGAACTAAAGCGGACATCTGTCAAAATAAATATAAACGTGATGTACGATAACATGTTGATATAAAAATTAACTTTAGAAAAACACTTTGATTACAAGAAACAGTAGTTCCTTTAATCATAAAAAATGCATAGAAATTATCATGTCGTAAAAAAAAAGCAATTAAGCCTGTTCCATTCTGGACACAGGACGTGTTAGCGCATTTTCATGTTATGTATCAGTACGTATGCTATCTTTCAGTAAATATTTGTAAATTTTGGAAATGTTTATAAATTCAATTGTGTAATGCATTTATCTGTAAAAAAAAATTTATAAAGACGTTTCTTTATATTTGAAAAAAAATTGTTTTCTCTTAAATCTAACTACAAGTGGTTTGTGGTTACTGAAATAGGACTCATAATTGAAAACATTCGAAATTATAGTCATTTAATCGTCCGAAAACTCCGTCAATTGTTGCATAGCTCTGATACTTTCAATTAAACTCAGAACACAAGCTTACTATCTCATTTGATGAGTTTCTTAATAAATCTTGGTGAAACTACGTGCTGCAGTATTTCGCACCAAATGAACGGGCTATTGAACGTACAAGGTGTATATATAATATATAAGCCCCTTATGAGCCCTGAAGCCCGGCCCTCAGAGGTCCTATCGCGAAATGAACTTTTGATGTACACATGGCAGGCCAAGATCTACAAAATGATATATACATCATGGGTCTAAGACTTATAGTTGCTGAGATATAGCGCTCCTTCATTAATATAGCTTATATAGTAAAAAACGGTCCTAAGGCCCCTTTTACGGCCCTGAGAGGTCAGATCGCGAAATGGAAAAAGTCATTTCTTGGCAGTTCAAGACCTACAAAATGATATATACATCATGGGTCTAGGACTTATGGTTGTTGAGATCTTGGGTGATGACGGACAGACGTACAGACAGACAGACAAAACGGGGACAATAGAGCATTTTTTTTCGAAAATGCTCTAAAAAGCGTGGTGGCCATTAATGAATAGTAATTTACCACATGACACCATTGTATGACACCATTGTATGACACCATTGTATGACACCATTGTATGACACCGTTGTATGACACCGTTGTATGACATCATTGTATGTGATTCTGCCAGTTCTACTCATAATGAAATTTGTGATTATGAATATGGGTGGTAGTGGTGGTGGTGAGTATTATTCTTTTAAAAAGGAAATGACGTTCAATTTTCTTCTGTCTGCTATTGGCCCATGTCTGCAGCTGGTTTGTTATTATTATTATTGCTACTTCTGTTTCTTCAACAGGTACGGCACTAGTCCTCATATTCTTTTAATTCGTTATTTACTACTCTTGTACACCAATAGTGGCAGGAGAAAGTGGCTTTTATTGTCCACCCAAATATCTACGGAATGCCACTCCTTCTTATAATTTTTATGTATTTTTTTTTTAATTTTCTTTCCACATAATTGGTTTTTTAAATGAAAGTTTATTGCTAAAATTTTACACCGACAAACGAGCAATTAACTCTAACCGTAATCCTTTGTTTGAAAACCTTACAATTATTCAGGTTGGATTCATCTCGCAGCTTCATGTGTTGTGTTTCACTCTTTATATATATATTAGCACTTTATCCTACAAGGGTTATTTTATTTACAATAAAAATCACAAGCTTTTTCATGAGCTTTTTTTGTGTTATTTGCATTTAGATTACCAGATGTGTGAAGGCAACGAAGTGAGGTAAAGTGAGGCAAATTCAACGAAGAAATATCTTACAAAGAAAATCCAACGATGATTTTTACAAGAATATGTTGGATGATTTCATTATTGTGTAGGCTGTCTTCAAGTAAAGTAACTGTTCAGCTTTCGGGTATGGCAATAAACAGAGAAATAGATTTTTTTCGATTCTCTTGTTTTGTTTTTTTCAGAAAAACGGTTCAAATAAAGCTATCTTCTAGATTATTATCTAGCTATTGTTAAGCTATCTTCTAGGTTATTATCTAGCTATTGTTAAGCTATCTTCTAGGTTATTATCTAGCTATTATTAAGCTATCTTCTAGGTTATTATCTAGCTATTGTTAAGCTATCTTCTAGGTTATTATCTAGCTATTGTTAAGCTATCTTCTAGGTTATTATCTAGCTATTGTTAAGCTATCTTCTAGGTTATTATCTAGCTATTGTTAAGCTATCTTCTAGGTTATTATCTAGCTATTATTAAATTTAGCTTTTATTTAGCTATTATTTAGCTATTATTTAGCTATTGTTTAGCTATTATTTAACTATATTTAGCTATTATTTAGCAGTTTTTTCTAGCTTTATTTAGATGTATCTAGCTATTATCTTTTCTACTCATTTTGTTTTAAAATTTATTTCGCATTTTCTATAAAGTCGTTAAAATAGAAATAAAAGTACTAACCATACATAATAGGACACAAAGATTCAGATCATAATTAGTTAATATAATCTAGTATTAGTAAGTCATTATTATTTACATCACAACACTGCTTTAGAAATTTAGCTGAAAGCAAAGTAACATTTGATAATAGCTTGATGTTCATACTTATGTATTTTAATATGTGAGACTTATTTACGAAATACCTGCAGAATAGCCTTCATCTATTAAACTGATTTATTTAAAATCAAAATGTATTGAATGAGTCAGCAATCATCGATCGTGTTTTTAAAGACCTGTTATATAGATAAAAAATGGTGTAAATTATTTTTTATCAACTTCTGTTAATTAAATATGGAATTCCCCAAACAGTTGTAAATGTGCATACATGGACAATAATTTATGATTCGTATATTCATCAATTATTTTCATTTTTTCTAGATGGCGCTAAAGACACATGTAAAGACAGATGTGGTCAGTTCTCTCCCCTGCCGTGCTCCTGTGACCAGAAGTGTTTAGTTTACAACAACTGTTGTGAAGACTTTGACACAGGAGCACGGCAGGGAAAACTGACCACATCTGTCTTTTTACATATACTATAGAAAAAATGAAAATGAATGATAGTGCTGAATCATAAATTATCCATGTATGCTACAACTGTTTAAGGAATTATATTTAATTAACAGAGTTGATAAAAATAAGGAATTTACACCATTTTTATCTATATATGAACAGGTCTTTGCACGTCGACTGTTGCTGACATTTTGTTTTTAAATATAAAATCAGTTTAATAGATGAAGGCTATTCTCTACAGGTGACCTAAATATAAATTCTCACATATTAAAATACATAGATATGAACATCAAGCTATTATCAAATGTTGCACTGCTTTCAGCTAAGTAAAGCAATGTTGTGATAATATAATAATGACTTGCTAATACTAGATTATATTTAATTATGATCTGAATCTTGTGTCCTAATATGTATGGTTAGATACTTATTTCTATTTTAACGACATAGAAAATGCGAAATCAGTTTTAGAAACAAAATAGTAGAAGATAACTAGATACATAAATAAAGCTAAAAAACTGCTAAATAATAACAAATATAGTTAAATAATAAAAACAAATTGAAAATAAAACTAAAATAATAGTAAAAATAATAGCTAAGCTAGATTTATAAAATATAACGATGTCTAACCTAGAGGAATAAGCAACAATAACTAGATAATAACCTAGAATAATTAACAAATAGCTAGATAATAACCTAGAGAATAGCTAACAATAACTAGATAATAACCTAGAGAATAACTGTAGCTAACTAGATAATAACAACCTAGAAATAGCAATAATAGCAGATAATAACTAGAATAACCCAACAATAATAGATAATAACCTAGAATAACTTAACAATAACTAGATAATATCTAGAGATGTATTTGAACCGTTTTCTGAAAAACAAAGTCGAAAAATCTATTTCTCTGTTTATTGCCATACTTAATAGTTTGAACTACTTTACTTGAAGACAGCCTACACAATAATGGGAATAATAATATTGTAAAAAATCATCGTTGGATTTTGTAGATGTTCTGGGCCCTTACTCACTTTACCTCGCTTCGTGCCTTCTGGCTGTCTAAATGCAAAGTACTCAAAAACTCGTAACAAAGAAGCGCCGATTTTATTGTAAGGAAATAAACAACGCTGTAGGATAAAGTGCTAATATATATATAAAAGTGAGCACAACTGCGAAGATGAATCAACCTGAATAATTGTAGTTTTTTCAAATAATGAAATTGCTCGTTTGTGTTTAAAAAACCAAGTATAATGAGAGAAAAATTAAAAAAAATACATAAAAATTATGGAAAGGAATTGGCATTCCATAGATATTTGGGTGGACAATAAAAGCCTTTCTCCTGCCACTATTGTGTACAAGGTGGTAAATAACGAATTAAAATATGAGGACTAGTGCCGTACATATTGAAGAAACAGAAGTAACAATAATAATAACAAACCAGCTGTAGGCCAATAACAGACAGAAGAAAAATTGAACGTCATTTCCTTTTTTAAGGAAATAATACTCACCACCACGCAATCACAAATTTCATTATGAAGTGTAGAACTGGCAGGAAATCACATACAATGATGATAATACAACTGTGTCAACATACAACGGTGTCATACAATGGTGTCATACAATGGTGTCGCTAATGGTGGTCTGAAAAGAAATGATTGATAAATATTTATTCTTAATGGCCACCTTTTTACTTTAATTTTCGAAAAAATAATCTATTATTCTCCCGTTTATCTCTGTCTCTTCATACGAGTCTAGACCCCGCGATGTATATCGTCACATGACTGCCGAAATGACTTTCCATTTCGCGATCCTACCTCTCAAGGCACCGTAAAAAAAAAAGACAAAAACTCTGATTTTTTGACTATATATAAATATATTGATGAAGGAGCGCTTATAACAACTACCAAATCATGATATATCATTTTAGCAGATCTTGGCTGCCATGTGCTACATCAAAAAGTTCGACTCGCGATATAGAACCTCTGAGAGCCGGGCTTCAGAAACTCCTCTTATATATATACACACGTGGTGCGAAATACTGCAGCACGTAGTTTCACCAAGATTTATTAAGAAACTCATCAAGTGAAATAGTAAGCTTGTGTTCTGAGTTTAATTGAAAGTATCAGAACTATGCAACAATTGACAGGTTTTTCGGACGATTAAATTGACTATAATTTCGAATGTTTTTCAATTATGAGTCCTATTTCAGTGGACCACAAACCACTTGTAGTTAGATTTGAGAGACAATAATTTTTTTCAAATATAAAAGAAACGTCTTTATAATTTTTTTTACAGATATATGCATTACACAATTGAATTTATAGAACATTTCCAAAATTTACAAATATTTGCAGACAGTACTATTTTATAACATGAAAATATAACTTACAATCTGTGTCAGATAAACATGATTTTTATTACTTTTTGACATGATAATTTCTATGCATTTTTCGATTAAAAGACTACTTGTTTCTTGTAGTATCAAATCGTTTTCTAAAGTTAATTTTTATATCAACATGTTATCATACGCATCACATTTATATTTATTTTGACAGATGTCCTTTAATTCATTAACTGTGATTAAGTTGAATACCTTTTTTTAACCTTTTGCATATCCAAAAACATAATTCAATGCGGTTTATCACTGTCAATTAGAATGCGTTGTATCGGGAATAACCTAGTTCGGTCAACGACTGTAAATATGATTAAAATATTAATCTATCTATTTCATCAAGGTAAAAAAGAATATAATGAAGTAAATTAAAATATTTCGGTACATCGTCATTTTTTTGGACTAAAAAACAACAAATACAACAACGCGTGGGCTATCGATAAAGACGGAAGAAGACGATTTTACCATATGTATTTCAATTTAATCTGTACATTTTGCCGCCCCCCACAAAGTAAAATAAAAGTGTTTGCCCGGATCATTTCTGGACCACTTCCCTCCCCCAGGTGCACTGTAACAACAAATCATGAATAGATTCAACAATAACTTTGTCAGTTTATAAACCGGACTGAAAATGTAAACAGGAATCTGAAAGTGAAGCTAATCCGTGTAGAAAAGCATGTATATAAGTAAATATTTATTGATATAAATAACTGTAATGAGCTTTCAATAATATGTTTGGAAATTCATAACTGTGACAAGAGTAACACGCGACACTTCACCAACTCGCAAACGTCAAAGACGGATGGAATCTTGGCGCATCGATAGCTTGCTAGCCCTCTGAATGTCATTGTGAAACCCATGATGGGTGTTCTTCCATTACAGCAACGATAATAAAATACCTTATTCTTTTATATTGGCTCGATAATGTAGGAAGGGGAGAGACAGAAGTGTAATATGCATTCAAACATTGAATGGTGATGATGATGGCACGTTAATGAAGATTTAAAAATGGAGATGTCATATGGCACATAGAAAGATTTACAAATGGAGAAGTCATGATGGCACATAGAAAAGGTTTACATAAAATGTCATGGTGGCACATAGTGAGTTTACATAAGGAGATGTCATGATGGCACGTAAAGGACTACAAGCGGCAGGTATCATGATGGGACTTTTTATAGAAAGGATTTACAGAAGATGGTGCGCTGTTGGAATCTTTGTACAGAACGATGCCAACCTTTCAATGACTATTAATGAACTTCACAAATTGAGACTCCGAAAGTTCTTCGCGTTTACAGCGAACACGGCGCTGACACAAGGAGATCATTCCAACTTCTGTAACAGTGCAGACCAGGTCAACGAGAACCAGCGCCACTTTTCGAGGGTCACCCGTATATAGAAATCATCCGACCAGTAACGTGTCTGTGAGTTCTTTTTGAAACAAAGATGTGTAAATAGACTATAGTGAGAATACAGTAAGGCAAAACCACATACACTAGATACTGACTTAGGTATGTATTAACCAAAGTGAGATTATTGTGGAATAAAGTAGCAGAGAACCATATAGTCTACTGACGGAGTAAAAATGTATCAACAAAAGTGGACTAACCAGTGGGTAACCATAAATCATTAACCAAAATTGAATTATTGAAATAAGTTAAGCGGAAACCATGCAGTAGTCTACTGACCAGATAAATTTGAATCAACTAAAGTCAGATTATTAATGAAATAATACAGTAGACTTCCGACTAGATTGGTTTGCGTTGAATAATATCTTTTCTGGAGTGTCGACGTTATATTTACATACCCGAAATTTCACGCTCCACTCGAAATAGTGAAATCCGGTTGTGTATGACCATATTTAGAAAAAATGTGATGGTGTTACATAATAAACTTATTATTTTGGTAAATTAAATTGTAAATTGCATAGATTAAAATGATCGTCGAAGTAGGGAGTGAGAATGAAATATATTATGTAAAAATAGATGACTCTATATTTTGATATATAATGTTCTTGTATAGAGGAGGCAAATAATTTTTCTATCAGATTTTTTGGGCCCCTGTATGTGGTGCCTTACGTTTTGCCACATATAACATATAAAATAAAAAAATATATATTATTTTGCAACGAAATTAAATATAATGTATTTCGAAAATAAATATATGATATTTATAAGTGTATGTAACTCATGAAATTTTAATGAAATGTGGGACTTTGTAGTATGAAGAGTTGTGGTTGGATTGTCTGGAGAAAAGGACATGTTTTCATCAACCCAAGCCAATTATAAAACTTTTACACACACACACACACACACATAAAAACAAACACCACACGTGGCGCATATAAAATTCACTTTAAAAAAAAATTAAGTATGAAAATTTGCCATACAACTCTTACTTTAAACTTCAGTAAACGTGCCACCGCCTATCAATGAAAAGGGAGAAAGAAGTAGTCGAAAAAAACGAAGGTTTCGTTGACTATTTAAAAAATGAAAACAACATTTAAATTACTCTTTCATATTTGTCGTCCATAAATCGGTTTATGAATAAAAAACGATGCAGAAAAATTTCGTCTTTTGAGCAGAGATACTTTTTGGATTTTTTAAACCATTCTTTGTAAATAGACTGTGACTGTCTTTTCTTCTAAAAGTTTTGTTTTGGTGAAGTTGAAATAAAAATATTGTGTCATTACCATGCCATCTCAATCTATTTTTAAAAACTAGAAATTGGACTGTTTCAAAAAAGTGTATTTCATTTGATATTTAGTTGAAGGAGATAAACAGTGTAGTTGTGATTTTTAAAATAGATCGGCTATAAATTTTATTTTAATCTCTAATTTAAAATGAACGTTGATACATTTCAATTTAACGAGATAAAATTAATGCAGCATGATCATTTTACATGCGACATGATCATTACACAGATGCAACATATGTCGATTTTACAGGTGCGCAAACTTTTGATCATTTTTACAAATGCTAATCTCTTGATTGAAACTGAAAGAACTCCATGATCGGTATTTCAAAAATCCGTATATACATATTTGGCTCGACCGCAATTTATCATGATACGTTGCTGGATTGTGTGATGTTATGAATTACAATGGGAAAGTCTGAGTAATGCTAGAAACCTATCATAGACACACATAGACTGGTTATTTGAATTGTTGAGCATGGACAATCCATGAATGTATACAATAACGTGAGACATTGTTGTTATTTGTCTTAACCGATGCGTTCACTAAGATCTTTGTCGTAAGAGCACATATAACAACAAATTTGCGCACACCTATGCACATAAAATGGGTACACGCAGGCATAGATTTTTATTTTTAAAATTTCGGTTTTTGTCAGTTCGTTAGTTTTTTTTACGACAACAATAACACAGCTCCAAGCTCATCTTAGAGAAATTATATAATATGTTTGTTTCTTATTTTACTGTGTTGTTGTTTTTATTTATTTGCAATTTTATTATTTTGAATATTGCACTTTATATATTGGCTTTAAATTTATTGTTTTTTTAATGAGCTATGGAATATCTAAAAAATAATTTTGATTTACAGAAAATTATGAGTAAATTCGGGACTAGACAGAAAGCGGTTATAGTCAGTCACAACCTTCATTAAATTTTCCGTTAATTTCTATATTTTTTTATTTATTGAGCTAAAAATCTGTTTCGATTTCATTTTGTGTTGTAATTTAACAGGAAAGCATTACAACAGATAATAATTGAAAAAAGACAATAAAAAAATCGGACAAATAAATAAACAAACGATGTTTATTTCAATTGAGTCGGTACTGTTAAAAGAAAATTATTAAAGATCTACTACTAATGATTAGAATGTAATTAAACGTTTTGCCAAAGGTGATGCACAAACAAATATATATATATATATATATATATATATATATATATATATATATATATATATATATATATATATATATTGGTTGAAAACCTTTAAATACAGACAAACAAATATTTTTGAAATCGTCCTAGGTTTTCAGTTAGTGTTTAATTTTAATTTTTTGGGTCGAAAATGACTATAGTTTTTGTAATCGGGTAAAAATTTTGCTAAAGAAAATTTAAAAAAAAAATCGTTTTTTTTTTTGTAAAAAGATCATCAGCTCGTTTTTCCGTTTTTATAAAATAAAAGTCGTATTCATTCAGTTTTTATTTAATCCACCAGTTGTTCCAGCACTCAATTATCATAATAGTATAACAATAGTATTACGTAAAACAAAAGTTGTCAGAGTTCCAAGAGGTCAAGCACATACTGTAGCATTTCTCTTTCAAAAACAAAAAGAAGAGACGAACTATTTCCGTTGTGAAGAAATTACAAATCAAAAAGATCCTTGCAGTTGTCAATAAAAAGTCGCCAATCTCGGATGAGGACCGCCAGCCCAGAGGCCCGGCGAGTATCTCAAAGGTCTTCCTCCTGAAGAAGTAGCCGTATTAATCCTCATGCGGAAGAAGGTGATGCGCGCTGATCGCTTACAATAATTTTATTTGGCGGAAAATTGTCGTACTGGCTATCCCCGAACTCTAAGCGAAGCTGCATTGTCAATTGCGGACTCGTCTAACGTGGTGACCTCATCGTCGCTGTCAAGCCGAAAGCTTCAGTAAAATTTCTTTCGCGAAAGCAGCTGGGCGAGGCGCTGGAGAACGTGTTGTCCGAAATAACATTGCGACAAATAATCGAGTAAAAATCCGGATTGATGATTTATAAATAAAAATATAATTATCTCTGTTTATAATTGTCATTATTATATTGCTGCTATTTTTATGCAGCTAATTTAAAAATTGATTGAACTCAGAACAATATATAGAATACGTATAACTCGTCAGGTGGGACTATGGCTGCAGCCGAAAACATTCGATATGTGATATTCGAACTCAAGTACCAAAATTAGTCACAAATCGAAAACCCCTGACTATTTTTTAACTATTATCCTATTGTTATCTAATCATAGAATATGTATTTAGTTTATATAGGTCTACATATATATTATGTGATAAAATAATCTAAATAATGGGTTTTAAATGTTGTTTTCGAATCTTACGGGATAATGTTTTTTGCTGCTCGGTGTTGGCGCCAGGGATAATTTAGGTCGTAGCACTAGGCACTCAAGTCGTAATTTTCCCATTTCATTTACATATTTTCAAAAGATAAAATATCTTCGGTCAACGATGAAAAAATTTGACTATCTCCATGCACTTTCAATTGAAAAGAATTTGATGAGGAAATGACATTTGAATATACCACTGACTTTTGCCGTCAAATTGAAAAATATACTGTAATAATACAGATCTACAACGCTGCAGCTGACTGCTCTAGTGCTCATTTCTACGGTTATATATAGTTACTTGCAATATAAACATTATTTAGATTTTACCCATTCTGAAGCTTGTTTTCGCGACCCTTAATCCACCTAGCAACGGCCCTACTATAGCTTGATTACTATTTCCACATTTGTTCGTTTGGTAAAAATTCTTGTGTCGTAAAAAACTGCCTGCTTTAAATGCGGCATCAACAGCTAACGATGGCCAAATATTCAAACAAATTAGTGACGATGGATGTAGGCGCCGCACTAAAGAGACGTTCCGTCGTTACTTCCTTCTTCGGCTGTCGCTGGGATTTGAACAGCAACCTACATCGTGAATTCCACGCCGATCCTTTATTTGAGCAGCCCAGACAACAAAACAGATAGCAGCAGTTGGAAAACGACCGAATGCTACCAATACTTAATAATTTAGCAATTATGTGTCTGTGTCTACGATGTACGGAGGTGATGTAAATTTTCAGTATAACAGATGGTCTGTTTAGAATGTTTAAAATCGTTTATTACTGAAGATTCCACTGATTTTACTGCGACCGAAGTGCGCGGCACAAACTGTGCCAGTTGGATATAAACAGTTTACAACGATATCCTCAATCTGTCAGCATCTCCGTGCTATACATTCTAATTTACCATGGAAAACTTTGATAATCAGGCGCACAATATTCATTTGTTTTCTTTTTGAGGCTTTGACACAACATGGAGAGAAAAGGCCATTTCTTAAGAGACTGCCGTAGATTCTAGCTTAGTATAAACTGTAATTTTCTGTTACATTCGGCGTATTTTGTTGTTGTACACGGATTTGATCATAATAAACAAAAAGGCACCAAAAGCCTAATTCTGTATTGAAATCGTGGGGCTGGAAGCGCTCTCCACTATACTTGTTGTACTATTGCGCATATATATTTGTACTTCTGCATATTAGCACTATACTGTGTACCTTTCGATTGATTCTAAACATAATGGTTTGTCACCTTTCATTGCTGCGTGGCTGGGATGTACTCAATTAACAACAGTACTACTATATAGAGAATCAAATCATATAGAAAACCGTTATTTAAAGCGAAAATAATATTTTTCATACTGTAATAATTGGGTGAACAAGGGTTGATAAAATTAGAGCCGCTGGTTTGATTCGATTACCGGGCTTTACCATAATTGCACGGACTAAATAGTGAGCTATCGTTTATTTGGAGTAAAAATATCAAACACACTTTCGTTGTGTATTTCTGTGTCTCTCTTTTTACAAGTCTGGATCCTTATATTTCACTGGGGCAACTCTATAACACACCTGAGACACATTTAACATGCGACTACATTGAATGTAGTAAGAAGGCATTGTCTGTTTTTTAAATGTGGACATTATTTGATAAAGTCTTCACAACAGTTAACAGACAAACTGTGTCTGAGGCTGACTTTGGGGAAGTGCATCTATCTTTACCTCATCGTCGAAAAAAAAATGAAATATTTGCTTTCATTGCATGCTATACTAAAATTGGGGCTCATATGGAGGGGAATTGGGGGGAGGGGAGACAGTATTTGGCTGCTGGGTATTTTCACCAATTTACAGCAGATATTTTGCACTTTTGCGTTGGTCGGCATTTCATTTCCGTTCTGACTTCAGGTTATTTATTTACGTATACACTATTTTGCTAAAAATTTGATGCAATTAATTATCTATAATACTAATTAGGATGCCATTAATCATTTTTTAAACAATATGACATTAAAAAATGGTTTAAATTAACTGCCAACTTTTTAGCCTGTTTAATATATTGCAACGTGCATATGTTTTAATTGAAAAGCAGGGGAAGGAGCGGGAAACAGCCCCAGACAAATCATCATGCACTTCTATTTTACTATGTAAAACTGTCTTTTTCTATATGTGACTTTAACATTTTACAGTTTTGCCATATCAATGATTTTTTTAATAGATGTTCAAATTCCTAAAGCAATAAAAAAAGTAACAATAAATCAACGAAGTTTTCATTACAAAATCTTTAAGACCAACCACCCTTGATGCATTCATTATATAGACAAAGTAAACATTCTTTTTTAATATCTCTCTCTCCATTCTGAAAAATTGTTCCATATTAACTATTTCAAGTAGTTGGAATAAAAAAGGCCCGGAAGTCATAATGATGAAAGAGAGGATAGCCCATAGACACAAATACATGATGAATTATAGCGCTACACATAAAACAATGATGAAACGGAAGATAACTATAACACAAATATAATGATGTGCATTAAAGAAATTAATCAAGGCTGTTTTGTCACAGCCGGTAATGAGGAGGAGGGCAGTTGACCCCCACACCCCCTCTCGTGCGAAGGAGTGTCTCGTCAATTTTTTTATATAAGTCCAGCCCTTATCCATATCGCTAGCTAAGCTACAAGCGGAATGTGTTTAGTTAAACATCAAATGCACCCTAGCCACATCTGACATCAATTTCATTACAATAATCGACACAAGTCTCACAATGTCCGATTTTATTCATTGGTGAACATTCGCTATATTCTATGTTATTTGCTGTCAGTTATTTTACTGATCAGTTGTTGCGATTGGTGCCACTTGTCGGTTGTACTTATCGGTACTGTCAGTTTACTATCAGCTGTAAATCAGTTATACTGTTACTTATCAGTTGTACTTTATCGATTATGCTGTCGAGTTTTACTTTATCAGTTGTACTAACAGTTAACCGCTTGTGGTTATTGTTATCCTGCACTATCGAACCTTGTTATAACTTGCTCTCAGTAAGAGACTATAGAAATAGGAAGGTTACGGTAAATTTGGATTTTTAAAAAAGCATCTCTACGTTACAATGTAAGAATGCAACTTAAAATTCATGAATATAATGACTCATGACTTTTTTCGCAAATGTATGACCATTTCGGTAATCTACTATGACTTCATTTTGTGTCTATGACGTATTTAGCTACTATATTCGATGTGTCTCTACTATATTATTTCAGTAATATACTATATTCGACCGTGTACAGTGCTACTATGATGACTCATTTCGACTGTCTGCATGATTCATTTCGGTAATGTACTAGCATTTCGACTGATATTATTACTAATTTTGCAGTACGTCGTCATACGATATTGATGTTTATCTATAAAGTCGTGGTCAATTACGTCCAACGGCAGTTAGAGTTGTTGTTGTTTAATAATTAAACAATCAAATCTTTTTTTTGAGTTTCTGTTTATGGAAAATTAAACTTTTTCCGCTTGTATTGCAGTACATGAGCACTCGACCTGAAGTCAGATTTCGGTCTCGGCCTTAGACCAATGGTTTTTTCCGAGATGAAAAAATTGGTACAAAAACCCGACACAAGTCCGCCCAGCTTTAAAGGGTACCCGGCAGTTGGAGAAATAAAAGGCGAAGACGTGTCACCTTACCCGATCGATCCGTCATGTGCACGCGTTGTGTGCCGTTTTTGTTTTTTGAGCTGAAATGAATTATCTCACCGATCAAACGATAAACCTACTTTATAAACAAATTGGCTGCTAAGCATGACATGCAGTTTCTAAAGTGTTTCTGTACAATTTTTCACATTTTTAAAAACAAGCAATTAAGCTGTTCCGGTCTGGACATATTAAACGTTTTAGCACATTTATGTTATGTATCAGTACGTTTGTTTTAACTTTCAAGTAAGAATATTTTTGAAAAAACGAAATGTTTATAGAATTCAATATATGTAAAAAAAATATTATAAAGACGATTTCTTTATATTTGAAAAAAAATTATTTTCTCTTAAATCCCCAACTACCGTGGTTACTGAAATAGGACTCATAATTGAAACCATTCGAAGTATAGTTTCTTAATAAATATTTGGATGAAACCGTGCTGCAATATTTCGCACCAAATAATGGGATGATAACGTACAAAAAGTAGAATGGGGCTATATATAACTTATATATAAGCCTTAGAAACCCTGAAACCCGACACTTCAAGTCTAGCTCAATAGACTTTTTGCTGCACACAGCGAGCCAAGACCGAAATGATATGTATCATGGAGTCTGGGATTTTATATTTGTTGAATCTAGAGGTGACCAATTGATAGACAGGCTAACGGGACAATAGAAGCATTTTTTCGAAAATATAAAACCTACATAATCCAGAATTCCGCGCGACTCCGGAATCAAAATACGATTTGGCTATTTGTTCGTTAGTCTGGCGACTACGCTTACATCCATGGTGACCCCTTTGTTGTATAACAAGAAAACGCATGGATACTTATAGTAGAATAAAATGTTGAAAAGAAATGTATGAACTGCATCTTGAAACTTCTCGAATGAAAATGGGATTTGACATTACTTTTTTTGTTTGCACATGTTTGTGTTTACCTCTCCACAACGAACGAAACAAAAGCCCATGGTATATTACCGCTTTTCTTCCATCAGAGGACTCTCCTACCCCCAGTCTTAAAGGGGAGATCATAGTTGAATTTCAGCTCATTGAAATACATACTGAAGAATAGTTTTATTCTGAGTTATTAATTCAAATTATTTAATAGTAATGCAATGTAAAACTGAATCTTATGCTTGGTCATGAGGTGACAATTATTTAGTGCAATGTTTAAAACATTTTTTATTACCGTTGACCGAAAAACTTTTCCTCTCTTTTTCTTTTCTATTTCAATGAGTCAGGATAGTCGACTATAAAATAAAATGCGTTAGAAAGGAGATGAATATCGTTGGTCAAAGAAAATGGTTTAAACACTTCGTACAGGCAATGTTTATATAAATACTATTATGTAAAACAGACGAAATTCCGTATGTGCATTAATGTCATGCAACCATCAGAAGTTTATATCTCACTTGGGGAAATTACACTAGTATAGGTAACGAATCTAATGAAATAGGGGCGGCATGCCACAATGACACGGAAAAAATATGTCATTAAAAATATTTTTTCGTTTTATGAAAGGGGATGAGGCAAACAATTTTCTTGTTTCATCTTCTAAAAATCCCTTATAAAAGTCAGACTGATATTTTAAAAAAATAGACCTACAAACAAATTCAAAATTCCTTATTCAATTCAGAATATAACTAACATTTAGTCATCCATCAGCAATTAAAACGAGCTAAAATCATACCATTTATTTTTAAAGGGAATAGTTTCTGTC